>WNWK01000464.1:450000-484091 GCA_009830355.1 Cherax destructor
ATAATATTGCATTATACAAATTTATACAATTTTTCAGCTATCTTAACAATTTGCTACTTTTTTTTTTTTTTTTTTCAACAAGTCGCCATCTCCCACCAGGCAGGGTGACCCAAAAGAAAGAAAATCCAAAAAAAACTTGCATCATCTTACACTTAAAATACATATGAGATTTTAGAAGCTGCTCAGCATATACAGCTGAACATAATATTGCATTATATCAATTTATAAATTTCGCTAGTCTCACAAATTTGCTACTATCAATACTAATTTGCTGCTAGGGTATCATGGCTAATTTACTGTTATATTTCATATATTATAATCACAATATATCAAAAGAATTCAAAATCCATTTGTCGCAGTCTATACCATATTCATAATTCATTTAAATTGATACAAGTCACAATGAAGTTTGACAAAAAGGTAAATCTCCCTGCTATTTAGGCTGAAAAATGGGTTGCCTGGTTTTCAGTCAGGCACTCAGTGACTAGGACCACACCACCATGGTAATGTAACCCAGGGTTGGGAAAAAGCCAAAGCAGGGTGACCCAGAGGAAAACAAATTCACCATCATTCATTCCCTGGCTGACTTTTCACAAGAGCACAGACATCACAGATGTCTGTGCTCTTGTGCAAGAGAGTATAGTAGGAACATAAACACCCAAGTAAGCTACAAGCTACAGGAATGAAGTGAACAATAGTACAGAAGCAGCAGATTCTATACAGGGTTCAAAACAGGATATTAAAATGCTATTTCACCTCGCGCTGTCAAAAGCTAAATGGGAGGAACAAAAGCTAGAGCTTAACCTCTGGAAATTCAAGCAGTAATTGCAAATTAGTAATTATTCCCATTATTACAAAATGTGTGTATTTTTACACCAAATAATTATCTTACAGCAGTTTGCGAATGCGGTGAATATCCAGATGTGCCACAGCCTCAGTGATCTGAGAGAGTGGCTCCTTGGTCTCTTCTACATATTCTGCAACCTCTCCACTCAGCTCCTCCTGAGCCTTCTCCACAACCACTGCTTCTTTATGCAACTCACTGACACCCCTTTCATGGGTCAAAATATCTGCTGCTCCTGCAAGAGCAAAAAGGATTGAAAATCATAAGTCCTATACAGTGTACTGTACTGATTTCAGTATTGAAAAATAAGTAGAAAGTTTGTCTAGTAAAATCTAGTGAAGTACATATTTTATGTGTGTTTATATATTTTATATTACATTACATAATGATTTCCTCATATGAATAAAAAAATAATAGCAGACTCCAACATTTTTTTTTTTACTAAATATAAATAGAGGAAGTTTTGAAAGACAAAATTAAAGAAATAAAAAAATTCAACAAACTGTTTTTAAGGTTTTCCTTGATTTTATCTATACTGGTGACAGCCTGTTTTTGTGTGACCTCCAACGACCTGTGCAAGTCACGAAGACCTTGGACATGCTTTTCCAGCTCTTCCACACGACCTAATGCTGTTTGCAGCTCACTCAACTATAAGAGAAAATATTAATCAATATCATTCATTTCTGAATCAAGAAAAAATACGACCAATTCACAATAGATGAATGTAAAATAGTGCATAATATGCAATAAATAAGTAAGGAGTTCCTACATAACTTCATTATGGTTTCCTTGTCTACACTTGCATCAGGATGCAATAAGGTCACAGTCAACAGGTGATATCACAATATGCAAAATAACCGAAGTGAAAACAGTGAAATTCCATGTGTTTTTGGGATTTCTCACATTATCAAGGAATAGTAAAAATAATTGAACAGAAGACTTACAAAGCTGAGATTTCACCTCATATGACCTCACACATGACCCATCCCACCAAGCATCAGGAAATGAAGCATTATCTTCATACAACAATCTTCTATAATGTGTTTCCATACATGTAAAAGTTGTACTGGTAAGTAGAGTATGCACACATGAAATAGTGTAAAAAAAAAAGCACCAGAGAAACTGGAAACTCAAAAAGAGGAAAGTATTCAAGATACAAAAACAGAATTAAATTTATAAAGATAATGTGAATATTAAATATGTTTGCCAATATGACATTTCCCAAAGCACTGAACAAGCTGGCCAAGCTACATATATTTTCTCACTGAACAAGCTGGCCAAGCTACATATACAGTGGTCCCTCGGTTTTCGCCGAAAATTCGTTCCAGAATGCTGCTCAAGTGCCATTACCGAACGAATTTACTTCCTTAAGAAATAATGTCAGTAGGTTAGTCTATTTCCCCATAACGAACCCTTACAAAAATACATGCCAGATTTAGCAACAGCACTTACAAAATACACTTGCAAAGCACTTACAAAATACACTTACATAAATGTTCGAGTTTGGAGATGCACGAAAACCGAGGGACCACTGTTTTCCTAATAGAGAATTTAGATTAAACATGAATAACCCTAAATGGATTAGCAATAGAATAAACATCTCTTGGGTGAAAAGTAAGGCATTTGCAGGTGAATCAACAGAGGTGAGGGTTCACTTTATTGAACAATATACAGTGGACCCCCAGTTTACGTACTGCTCCAAACTCAAACAATTATGTAAGTGTATTTTTGTAAGTGCTTTTGTAAGTGTGTTTTTGGGGGTCTAAAAGGACTAATCTAATTTACATTATTCCTTATGGAAACAAATTCGTTTGGTAACGGCACTTGAACAGCATTCTCGAACGAATTAATTACGTAAACCGGAGGTCCACTGTATTCAATTTAAGAGAGAAGTCAGAAAAAGAAATAAGGAAAGTCAAATGAGAATGAAATTAAGGTTGCAAAAGAATCAAATACCAATCCTAAGAGTTAGCTTACTGTTAGTGACAAAGAAATGTGTACAATTTTCAACACTATTTCCATTCTAAAAGAATTCTTCCTCCATAAACCATGCGTGTCATAAGAGATGACTAAAATGCCGGGAGCAAGGGGCTAGTAACCCCTTCTCCTGTATAAATTACTAAAATTAAAAAGAAAAGGTTTCATTTTTTCTTTTTAGGTCAACCTGCCTTGGTGGGATACGGCCAGTTTGTTGAAAAATTAAAATTCCATTCTGTTTTTACACAAGAGAATACATACAAAATCCCAGAAATCGATAATTATACTGGTCAGGACAAAAATAAATTATGCAGTATTAGTCACTTGTGACATGGTCCTCAAACAACTAGATAGATTGAAGCGAAACAAGTCACCAGGTTTTGATGAGCTATTTTCAAGGGTTCTAAAGGAATGTAAGGAGGAACTTAGAAAACCCTTAGTTAGTCTCTTCAGCATATCAATACAAACAGATACCATCAAAATTAGCTGATACCCACTAAAATCAATACCATAAAAAAGTACCCAATTACTACACATAAAAAGAAAAACTAATGTTTTTCTTTTTAGGTTACCCTGCCTTGGTGGGAGATGGCCAGTGTGTTGAAAAAAAGAAATTACCCAATATCCACCAATACCAATACCATCAAAATTGGCCAATACGGATACTGTACTTCACACCCCCATGTAGGCATTCATTAGCTTTATATCTGCCATAATGCTGTGCATACTATCAGTTTCTTTAAATATTTTCTCTATACAGTAGGGCCCCGCTTTTCGGCGTTTCGTCTTTTGGTGTTCCGTTCATACGGTGAGTTCAAATTATGACCAAAACTTTTGTATACGGCGAGCGTCTTTCAGATACGGCTTGCGGCACCCGGTTTACATTTTCCGTGAGCACATCTCTCTATTATGTAATCATCACTCTTGGGCACATTAAATGTCCAATTTTATGTCAGTATAGACATTTTCATTAATCCATCTATGATATATTCTTCAAAATATATGAGAAACACGTTACATAGCATATAAACATGCTGTTTATATGCTATGTTTATATGCTATATAGGTGTGGTTGCCGGGCGGAGGGAAAACATTACGTAATACTAATAATAATCACACTTGCGCACATTAAATGTCCAATTTTACGTCAATATAGACATTTTCATTAATCCATCTATGATATATTCTTCAAAATTATATGAGAAACACGTTACATAGCATATAAACATGCTGTTTATATGCTATGTAGGTGTGGTTGCCGGGCGGAGGGAAAACATTACGTAATACTAATAATAATCACTCTTGCGCACATTAAATGTCTTAATTTACGTTAATATAGACATTTTCATTAATCCATCTATGATTTTTTCTTCAAAATTATATAAGAAACATGTTACATAGCATATAAACATGCTGTTTATATGCTATGGTGTTGCCGGACGGAGGGAAAACATTACGTAATATTAATAATAATCACTCTTGGGCACATTAAATGTCTTATTTTACGTTAATATAGACATTTTCATTAATTCATCTATGATATTTTCTTCAAAATAATTTAAAAAACGCGTTACATAGCATATAAACATGATACATACACCCACAGAATAAAAATTGACAAATATGATATTTGTTTACCAAGCAACTTTGTAGAAGTCGGAAGAATTACGTTTTCTCTAGTCAAACATTGAGGGATAACTGTAGAAAAATATTCCTTTCATATGCCTTCACTCTATATATAGTTATTCACGACCCTTGTGGGTTTAGCACTTCTTTTTTATTATGATAATAATAATGGTAATACTATCATTAACTCTAAAAATAGTGTGTTGCATGAGAATGGGAGTGTTGCTGTTTGTTTATTTTGTACTAACTTGTACACAATGTAAGAGTATTTGTATTGTGAGGTAATTATTATTATAATAAAAAAATTATTTTGAGGTAAAAGTCTCACAAACTCTTACAAACGTATGTGAATGAACTAAAAGTGGACACGTATTAATCGCATTCATTTCGCCTGACCGAGTGATCACCCACTACCTGTTCAGTTTGTTTTTTTACCTTGTCTGAACTCCGTATCTCGTTCTCTTTCTCGTTTACTCTTTCGTTTACTAGTTGGCTCTCATTGACTATGGCGTCTAAGCTTAGTTGTGATAAAAAGAGGAGTCGTAAGCCTCTTACTTTAAGTGCCAAGTTAGAAATGATTAAACTCAGTGAACTGACTTTTTTGGGTTATCCTGGGTTGTCTACGCATATTTGCTATGTATGATAATCTATGTAACTGTATTTGTGTATACCTGAATGAACTTACTAACAAGGTATATGTTGATCGCTGAGATAGCCATCAAATACAGTTACATATAGCAGCATATGTGTAGAGAACCCAGGATAACCCAAGAGTGTACTCACCTAATTGTGGTTGCAGGGGTCGAGACTTAGCTCCTGGCCCCGCCTCTTCACTGACCGCTACTAGGTCCTCTCTCTCCCTGCTCCATGATCTTTATCATACCTCGTCTTAAAGCTATGTATGGTTCCTGCCTCCACTACATCACTTGCCAGACTATTACACTTCCTGACTACTCTATGGCTGAAGAAATGCTTCCTAACATCCCTTTGACTCATCTGAGTCTTCAACTAACACTCTTGCTAGGAGCTAATGCTGCTGGGGATTGCAAGTTAAAACCTATTATTATAAATCCAATTCAAAAGCTTGGATGACTACTGATCTTTTCATAAATTGGTTCACAGACTATTTTAAGCCAATGTTAATACTTTAAGGTAAGTAATAAGTGTACTCTGTGTGTATCTTACTTTTTATTGTGTTTTTTAATGCCTAGTGCTATTGCTAACTTAATATAAGTTAATGTAAGCTTGTTGTCTGGCATTTATATGCATTTAGAAGTGGAAAAAAATGGCATTCTGCTTTTCGGCGATGTCTGCTTTAAGGCACTAGCCTGGAACCTAACTTGCTGTATAAGTGGGGCCCTACTGTATAGGGTATAATGTACAATATTATTTTTATGAGTCAAGTTATTTTTATCCTATACAGCTGTACAAATCTATTAACCAGCTGCTAAAAATGGACTTACTTTGGACTGGACTTTATTTTTTCTTTGCTGGAGCAGGTATGAGAGAGCTGCTACCATTTTCACCAACGATGACACTGCTGGCAAGTGCTTGACGGCTGAAGAGCTGCTCACAGCTCCTGAAACCTTAGCTCCATTTACTCTTTCATCAGCACAATACGATTCATGAACCCATGTAATAAAGTTTGCAATTTCGTCCTGGTTTTGAAGATTTTGTAATAGCTTATTCTGAAAGCAATGGATACTAAATAAGTTTTGTACATAACATAAAAACTAAATGTTGATAATATAAACAGAAACAAAACTTATAAAGCATTTATTTATTAGTACTATTAGTAGGCAACCTGAAATGTGCTGGAACTCTAATTTCATAAAATAAGAACAAAAAGAAAGGTAACGGACCTTAAAAAATGGTTAGTCACCTAGCCATCCACTGTTAATATATATTATTACTTACTAGTAACCTTGGCCATAATCCAAAAGTTCTACAGGAATATACTATATAATTAGGGGTGACATGTCAAAATGAAGAGCATATACTGGTATTACATTTGCCTAAACTATATTTTCTTTGACCTTTTTGCTCATCTTCTCTAAAAGATTGTCAGGTAAAAAGACACAGATGCAACTAATGTGACATTTTATTGTAACAGCATTTCACTCTCCAGAAGCCTTGTCAAGCCATTATAAACATTACATTAGTGGCATCTGTGTCCATTTATGTAAAATTTTGTCAGTAATTCTACCATCACCTTCTTTAAAAGAGTCTGTACAAAGGACTCATGCTGATCCGCTTCATGCTGGGGCAGACATATAACTCGACCTTGTTGTGCCACTGGTCTTAGTTCTCGGCAGAGGCGCCACACTTCCTCACGTGACCCAGTCACTACACATAACCTAAGGAGAAAATTTTAAATAGAAATATTGCTAAAAAATGACAATTATATAAATATTGAAATAAACTGTAAAATAGGTCACCAGCTGCTGAGGGGATGTGTTTGACATTTATATAAACTCCAGACTAATGCCTGTTCAATAAGGTTGTTGCTGCCTATGGCCTGCAACATAGTTTTATTGTATATTAAGGATGTATAAAACTGTCATCCTGCCTCAGTGGGATACGGCCGGTTCGTTGAAGGAATATAAAACTGACAAGTAGACTAGCACACATGTTCAACACATGAACATCTTTACTGTGGAGATGCTTCACCAACCAGTGGATGTATCAATTCAATCATCTCAATCTACTTCTTCATGACTTCTATCATCTCTTGTATTATTGTCTGTATCAGACTGATAAAGCCACTAGTTGACAAAATGTTTCCAGAATGATGACATCCAAGTGTTGCACACATGTCTTTTTCATACGAAATCTATGTCCTATGTGTGTTTCTGCTGGAAACATTCCCACACTCCCTCTTGCTCTCCTGTGATTAATCTGTTACCTACCACAAAGATGTGTAGTACTTTAAGTATGCAGGTAGTTAAGTGGTATACAGTAGTGATTAAACTGTACAAATTATAACAGTTATGAATAACAAAAAGGCACAATCTAATTCTTTGCTTCCTTTCCTTGATGTTCATGTCCACCGCTCAGTTACAGGTTTTGCCTTCTCCGTGTACCGCAAGCCTATGCACAGTGGCATGTACATTCATTACTTCTCTTATCATGCCTCCTCTGTCAAGAAGAGTGTTCTTATCTCCCTCTTTCTCCGTGCTCTCCGTATCTGTGATCCTCAGTTTCTTGAAGCAGAAATTTCCACTCTTCATAATTCATTTTCCCGCCTGGGCTACCCTTCCCATTTCATAGACTCCGCTTTCTCTCGTGCCAAACGGACTTTCTTCTCTCCTAAACCCTCTACTCCTGAGAACTCTCCAGTCCTCTGCCTTCCCTACATCAAACTTACCTTTCGTCAGACTAACACTCTTCGCACTAATCTAGTTCATACCTCCCCTCCCTCCACAGATTCTCCTGGTGTCTACTCTATTTCTTGCTCCTCCTGTCCTCTCCAGTACTTCGGAGAAACTGGCCGATCTCTTTCTGACAGACTCAGGGAGCACAAAAATAGTGTTAGGCTTGCCGACACTAATAATGCTCTTTTCTGTCATGTCAGAGATCACAGTCATCCTATTGATTGGTCTTCTGCTAAAACTGTCTACCCTACGTCTAACTTTCATAGTCGCCGCCTGGTTGAATCCTCCCTTATACACAACTTTCCCTGTATGAATCTTAGCCCTGGCTTTGTCTCTGTTGATGCTTTCCTCTCTCATTACATTGTTAAATGCTCTAAACTTCAGAACACCCGTGACTTAACCTGATTCCTTCCCCTTTCCTCTCTTCCCTCTTCTCCTTTTTTCTCCTATGGGCTTTCCTTTCTTTCTTTTCTTTTGCCTTGTATTTGTCCTTTATTTTATTCGCCTTTCCTCCCTCTGTGTTCTCGTCCCACCCTTGCGGGCCGCTAGCCTCATTGCAGTGCTCCTCTAGAATATGACTGTCTCCACTACTACTATTACTACTACTACCACTTCCACTACTTACTTCATTAGTACCCCACGCTCTGGTACCCTCCCCTGTCTGCCTGCCTATAAATACCACTTCCCCCATCTCTGTGTGTTAGTGTGACTTTGTAAATGGTCCAAGTCGGGCCGAAACGTCGTCGTAAGCTCCTCTCTTTTATATGTGCAGGTTGTGTGTGTATAACAGTTATGCCCTGGTAATAATATATATTAACTCAAGACAAGAAAAGAGGAAACACATTCACCATCATTCATTCAATTGTCTTGCCAGAAGCAAACTGACATTACAGTTCAGATGACACTCTGAGCTGTTACATCCTCACCCCTCCTTCAGAGTACAGGCATTGTAAGATAAATTCAGTAGATTTTGATGAACAATATATAAATCATATACTTTATTTATAAATTTGCTCACCTTGTAGGGCCACCATCACCCTGTGCTGCTAGTTTCAAAACTGCTTTCAGAATATCTGTAAATAAAAAAGCCTCTTAGCAATAAATCATAAAATATAATGATTTAGAAGATCATGTTCCCCACATAAGTACAAATATTGGAGAAACTATGTATAATTACCTATCTATGGAAGTAAGCAGCTGTGCTAAAGGTAACTCTCACTACTTTGGCAACATTCACATAATAATATTACATTTACTTCATACATTTGATGAATGAGAAACTCATGTACCATATGGGTACATATTTCAATTGTGGAAACGTTTTGGCAGCCAGTAGTTTCATCAGTCCAATACAGAAAGGAATGGTGGAATATGAGGAGCTTGAGGTAATCAATCCCTCAGCCTGGAAATGATGTGTTTAGTCCATCAATGTTAAAATAAAGTACAACATATGTACAGAGAAGGGGCTTATACTTCAGACAGGTGAGGTGAAGCAGTTGGAGGTGGCATCACCTGTGGAGAAAATAGGTAAGACAGTCATGCCTATAAGACAATCATTCCTACAGGTAAGACAGTAATGCCTACAGGTAAGACAATCATGCCTATAGGAAAGACAGTCATGCCTATACAGTGGTACCCCGACTTACGATATTTTTTCATTCCAGAATGCTGTTCAAGTGCCATTACCAAACGAATTTATCTCCATAAGAAATGATGTAAAATAGACTAGTCCTTTTAGACCCCCAAAATTACACTTACAAAAGCATTTAAAAAAATCAACTTACATAAAAGGGTGTGTTTGGGGACCATCGTAAGTCGGGGTACCACTGTATGTAAGACAGTCATGCCTATATGTAAGACAGTCATGCCTATAGGTAAGGCAGTCATGCCTATAGGTAAGACAGTCATGCCTATAGGTAAGACAGTCATGCCTATAGGTAAGGCAGTCATGCCTATAGGTAAGGCAGTCATGCCTATAGGTAAGGCAGTCATGCCTATAGGTAAGGCAGTCATGCCTATAGGTAAGGCAGTCATGCCTATAGGTAAGACAGTCATGCCTATAGGTAAGACAGTCATGCCTATAGGTAAGGCAAGCATTGAAGAATTCTTTCTATCAAGATTCCAAGACATTGCCATGTCAGGCATTTATTATTACATAAACGCTTTGCAAAAAGCAACAGGTTGATAAATGAGACACTTATGCAAGACAGGAGCATCTTTATTGGGGAAACATTTCACCAGCCAGTGACTTCATCAGTTCAATATTGAGAAGAATGGTGAAAAGTGATGGAGTTTGATATAATCAGTCCCTCTGCATGGGCATACAGTAATGTGTTTAGTCCATCAACGCTTGCCTAATTTTTAGGTATGACCCATATCCCCTAGTGAATTTTCTCCACCAGTGATGCTGCTTCCAACTGCTGGTACTGTTAGCAATCCAGCATTCCCAGTGTCTGTCATCTCTTCTAATGTTACCATACACAAATAACCCGCAATTGAAGAAAGGAGCTTACTACGACGTTTCGGTCTGACTTTGTAAATGGTCCAAGTCGGACCGAAACGTTGTCATAAGCTCCTTTCTTCAATTGCGGGTTATTTGTGTATTGTTCCAGTCACAGTATTGTGCCTTTTTTGTTACTAATGTTACCATGGCTTCCTTATCTTCTGCCTCCCTCCACAACAATGGTGGTCAATGGCAGAAGGACCAGGAGCCTCACTCTCTCTCACTGCTCATCTGTCTGCAGTATATAAGCTCCTTCTCCAAGCGTATACTGTACTTTTATCCCAATTGATGGACTGAACATGATCATCTTCAGGCTGAGGGACTGATAAACTCCTTCCTCATCTTCCACTGTTCTTCTCTGTATTGGACTGATGAAGCCACTGGCTGGCACAACATTTCCATAATAAAGATACCCAAGTGTTACACAAGTGTCTCATTCATCAACTTTTAGGTTTTTCTAAACCATTTATGTAATATACTTTGTACATTTATCTTGTGACACCACTTGTTTATCTCTAACTTATATTCACACACAGATCACTCTTATCTTCATTTAACTTTTTTCATTACCATCTGAAGTCTTGACAATTACTACCATATGCAAATTCATTCCTTACAGTGAATACACTTACCATATAGTACAATAAAAACAATAATTGAGCAAAATATACTTTTATATATGGCTGGTGTGTTGAATATACTTTTCTTAGAAAAAACATTTTTCCATTATAAATGAAAAAGCAGGTCAATATTAAAACAACATAAAATAACAATAAAAAAAAGGAATACCCTATTATTAAATCCCTTAAAAACAATTTTGTATAAAACTTAGTAATTTAAGAGTAACAAATGTTTCACAAAACACCTGAGAAAATATTAGCACATTCTCATAAGTGTTGTGGAGTTAGCACCTTGATCACCTGATCAAGCTCCCAGAACCTTGATCCCAAGACCTTGCTCTCTGGACCTCACCTGAAAATTTAAGAAATGTAGCAGGCACATGGACCAAAGTGTGAGGTGAAGACAATAGCTCTTCACTTGTGTTGCCTCTGCTACCCTCACACTTCAACACTTGCAACACTTCCATTTCAGTATTACCCGAGACTTTTCTTAATCCTAGAAAATAAAGAAAATTTAAATTCTTACATACATTACATTATTTTTTTTAAAATGTCAATTACAACTACTGAATTTACGAATAATAAAAAGTTGCAATCTCTTTGTCTCCAATTTGAAAGTAACTTATTCTATAATAACTACAGTACAGGTAAAACAAAACTGGATGAGAAAAAATTAAGGATACTATGAAGAAATAAGATGCGTGTCGTAAGAGGTGACTAAAATGCCAGGAGCAAGGGGCTAGTAACCCTTTCTCCAAATAAGAGAAACTTTTGTTTTTCTTTTTGGGCCACCCTGCCTCGGTGGGATACGGCCGGATTGTTGAAAGAAGAAAGATGAAGAAATAATGTGGGTCAGGTTTCATGGAGTACAGTATTGTCTTTTTTAGTAAGAAGATGTAAAGTACAGGAGCTCCTTGACTTACAATGGTTCAACTTATGATATTTCAGCTTTACAATGGTGCAAAATCTATTACTTTGGAGATGAAACTTGAGATAATTACCCAGCATGAAGGCAGCAGGTTCGTAACTTGTATACATTTACAGTGGACCCCCGCCTAACGAGCAAAATTCATTCCAGAAGCCTGCTCAAGTGCCATTACCGAACGAATTTACTTCCTTAAGAAATAATGTCACATAGGTTAGTCTATTTCAGACCCCCAAAAATACACTTCCACAAGCACTTACAATATTATACTTACATAATTGTACGATTTCCGGGGTGCTCGTTAAGCGGGGGTCCACTGTATTTACTTTTCAAGGCTGGTATTTAGTTACACTAAATATTTATTTATTATTCAATGACAGTATGTAGTTATTTATATATTTATTTATCTTGCATATCGTATTCATAGTTGACTTACGATGGGTTTGTGGGAACGTATTCCCATCCTAAGTTGTGAAGCACCTGTATGTATAAGGAAAAACAGCATGTCTTATTTAATTTCAAAATTATGTACCTAGATATGTAGCTGCCAGTGATACAACAGTATCCTTATCTTCTGATGATGGTCCAACGATGAGCAGAAAAGGCAAAATATGGGTTCGAACAAGGGACTGTATTGCATCTACCACCAGAGCCGTCCCTAGAGCCACACCTCTATGACCACACACACACTCACTCACACCATATGAAACCAGCACCTGAAGGAATGTCAAGTTTTAAGATGTAATATTGTATCAAAAACCTCTTTCAGAATAATAGTAGAGATTACTATAAAAAAATAATAAACAATAGTTAAAAGAGAATATAAACATCACTTTACTGTGGCTGGAACAATTCCCAAATAATTCTTGCTTAGGAGAGGAACCTTATGAAGATGTTTTGGTCCAACCTACGCCATTGTCAATTTACAACCGAGTTATTAGTCATTTGTGACCTGACGATGGTCCAGGATGGACTGTAATGTCATCGTAAGATTCCTCTCCTAAGTGCAGGTTATTTGTGAATACTATCAATAATAAGACAAACAAATTCACATATACAAGAATATTATTAAGACAAGTAGCCTTTTGAGAAAGTTCCTGTGAATCCTTAACTGTTTACAATGGAAAGTTAAGAAGTAATGATGCAAATACAGTGGTACCTCGAGTTACGATGGTCCCCAAAATCGCCCTTTTATGTAAGTTTATTTTTTAAATGCTTTTGTAAGTATATTTTTGGGGGTGTAAAAGGACTAGTCTATTTTACATTATTCCTTATGGGGATAAATTCGTTTGGTAATGGCACTTGAACAGCATTCTCGAACGAAAAAATATCGTAACTCGAGGTACCACTGTATGTTCAAATGCATATTCTATTGCATTTGGTGTAAAAATATTTTTTTTTTTTTTTGCCAGAAAACAACTGGTAAATCAAAAAGACTTTAATAAGGGAAAACTTTTCACTCATGGTTGGAGTTTATCACCACTTGTCAAATTAACCTATCGTCTACTCAAAAAAACAAAAGTCTATTAATTATATAGCTTTGTTGTTATCTGACAATTCCCTCCTCCTCCATCCTTTACCTCAGATAATAAAGTGCTTAATAAATAGAGCCACTGTTTACAGTTACTTTTCAATGCCAAGATTATTTATTTTTAAAGGAAGAATAACTTTATTTCCTCAATCAAAATGTTAATACTTCTGAGCAAAGACTACCTCACTTAGACACAAACAAAGGTAATGACACAGTTATCAAAACAGTTGTAATATGTTATTGTGACTGTTTCATTAAATAACAGAATTGTTTCAAGGAAACTTAACATTGTCAAGAAACATGTGCCAAGTTTTCATATTTTTAGTAATGTAATGTACACATGATTCCCAATTAAATGTCTACCACTGCATACTTGGAAAGTGGTAAGAATCACAGTCAGAACTGTTTATCAAGTAATAAATTAATACAAGTAAAATGTAAACAAATTAAACCAATTTAACTAAATGGCACTACAAATTTTCAAGAATATGTGAACTTACACAGAAATTGAAGCTAACCTTTGTAATCTCTTCTGATGCTTTTCTTTCTGTTAGATATTTGGGTAGATTATCATGAGGTGTAGACTTGCAGCTACTACTGCCTGGGGGCCAGACAGGCACAGGTGGCACCTTTGGCACATTAACTATTCCATTACATCCTTCAATGATACTTTTCTGAATTTCATGCCACACACATCCTTGTAGCTAGTGGAATGTTAAAGAAACAAAATATTATACCTACAGTAATTGTAATTTTGGATACATAATATTTTTGAAGTGCAAAGAATGAGTAGTCTTTTATAAAAAAATAAGATTTTTAAAACTTCCATTTAAAGATTCAACATTTGCCAATGAGTTTCACAAAAAAATATATAATTTGTTATTTAATATGCAATAATTGTGAACGAGCGAAAAAAGATGCATAATAACCACAGGGGGAGTTGAATGATAGCTCTAGGCCTTTCATGTTACATCAACACATCATCAGGAGCTTGCAATGTTGCAGAAATGAGTAGGAAGTTCAAGCAGATTTGTTCAGGGAAGAGAGACTCTCCAGATTGTAGTGTGTGTTTCCCTGAAAAAATCTGCATGGACTTCTCATACATTTCTGCAACATTGCAAGCTCCTCATGATGTGTTGATTCCAACATAAAAGGCCTAGAGCTATCATTCAACTCCCCCCTGTGGTTATTTTTCTTGTTATTTAATGTTATAACCAAAGATGACTCTTGCAATGACTATTCTGAATCTTGTATAATTGACACTTTCACTCATATATCCTCATATTATAATTATATTTTTCTTCATAGTGACAAAAACACAACAAAACTGTTTACTGGTATACTTTCCTTCAAACAGACAAAGCCATTCACTTATTTTCATAAACATACACAAAAAAAAAGTACATAAGCAATATTTGCACTGCACCTTGTTGGAGAACACTGATAACAACACTTGTGAACTGACAGCATGAAGCCAAGTATTGAAGATATACACTCCAGAGGATGAAGAAGTCGAAGACAATGACAATGAAGAAAATGTTGCTCTGACACTCTCAGCTATGTGCCATAGAATGATGAGTTTATTGGCCGGGGCAAATGGTTCCTCTTGACACTTCACTAATTTAATCAAGTTCTGTCAAGAAACAAAAACTAAAAATGATCACACTGGTAACTAAAAGATGAATGTTTAAATTTTCTTGATGTGTCTCCAAAAATTATAATGGTTAGTGTGCACACAAGTCTTGTAACAGAGGCAAAACATACATATACTGCCCAAGGTCACCTAGCAGCAAATAAGTACCTTAGTACAGTTGAGAATCCTTTATCGAAAATGCTTGGGACTAAAAGTGTTTTAGATTTTGGATTTTTTTGGATTTTGGAATACAGTGGACCCCCGAGTAACGAACACCCCGGAAATCATACAATTATGTAAGTATAATATTGTAAGTGCTTTTGTAAGTGTATTTTTGGGGGTATGAAATGGACTAACCTACTTGACATTATTTCTTAAGGGAGTAAATTTGTTCGGTAATGGCACTTGAGCAGGCTTCTGGAATGAATTTTGTTCGTTACTTGGGGGTCCACTGTATTTATATATTTGTGAAACCAGTTAGAAAAGATGTCCCTGGTGATCCATGCCCTTGTTAGCATAATAATGGACTGGTAAGGTATTCACACTTTTAAAAAAGCGAGGACACAAGCTTTTACCTACCATAGCATTAGCACATCCCAGCACAGTTAATCTGTCCTTGGCATCATTAACTCCTGTAGGAGTTCTCTCATCAGCTGTAGTCAGTATTTTTCTGGGGCAATAATGCCAGAACAACAATGTCTCATTAGCATTGTAGATCTGTCCTGCTGTTAGATTTTCATTAGAAACAATCTTGGCAAACACATCAATGAATTTCTCTGCTGCTTTGTGATCAGCAGATGCTTTATCACCACTGATCTTTAAATATTTAATGCCGTGCCTCTTAATTTTTTGTAACCAGCCTACTGAATATTTACAGTTACCTTTAATATTCAGGTTGTCATGATAGATTTTTGCTTGTTACATGATCAGCATTCCATTAAGTGGCATATGCTCACTCCAATGCTGAACAATCCACTCCATCAATACACGATCGAAATCTTCATTTTTCCTCTATGCAACATTTTTCTATTTTGCATTAACTTTTGTTCATCACTTTCAGCAAAGAACTTTAACAATTTGTCCTTCTGTTTCTTAAGGTGATAGACAGTGGTTGTTCCAACACCAAACTCCTCAGTCTGATGGTTCACACTGACACCACTGTCAAGTTTTTTCCACAACTTGACTTTCTGTGATATAGATAAACATATTAAATGCTTCCTCTTTTTCTTTTCACTATTACCCATAGGCCTTTTCAACATTTACCACAGAGCACAAAACACATGGTAATTAGTGAGTAATTGCTGCTGCTCCACTACGTCTTGTGCTGAATCATCCATTTGTGGCATGTCACTCAAAAAACTTTTGGATTCTGGAGGGTTTCAGATTTTGGAATTTTGGATGAGGGATTTTCTACTGTAGTAGGTCTTCCTAAACTTATTCATCTAGTAGCAAATAGGTAGAATACCTGGGTGTTTGCAGACTGTTGTAGGTCACATCCTTGAAGTTGATGGCCTACCTTAGATAGGGCTGGGATGTGAAATATGTTGAGATTTTAAGAGGCAGGAGCTTGAGCATCCAGCAGGCATGTGAATGTGTGTCAGATCAGAGTACTTGAAGACAAATTATTTTACTGAGTTGTTGAAGTGTAAGAAAAGTAACATTTATAAAGGGATTCTGGGAAACCAGTTAGCCAGATTTAAGTCTGGCTGGCGGGAAGCACAGTGCCTGTGTTCTAAAGGAGAGGAGGATATGTTGGAGTATGGAGGGTCACTTAGATTTTTTTTATAGATTTTGCCACCGAAATGGCTAGTTTATTGTGCACCCCATATCCATCCTGTAGAGCAAGAGCATATGGATACACAAAAGGCCCAGGAACTAGGCCCCAAAAGGGTTAACAGGTATACATTTGGATTTATATCTACAGATCTACAGTTCACTTATCTGTTACAAGCAAATTTAGGAAATTTGCTTAGTATATCTGGTATCTTACTTTCATTAATAAGATATCTTGACATGTCACATAGGTTATTATACTGTCTATCTCTATATTCCTCAATAAGTGGACAATTAAGCATATAATGTTCAAGACAGTGACCATATGCCTGACCACATAATTTGCATTTAGCTTGATCATCATCTGGTCTCCCAAACTGCCAGAAGTACTTGTAACCAAGCCTAAGCCTGGCCACTACAACATCAGTCAGTCTGTTCACATTGCAAGTTGCTCCATAAACATACTTATCTACATTCATGTTATCATAGGGGGTTATAGATCTACTCAGACTTCTAACTGCATTCCTATAACAATCATTTCCATTATTTACTTCTCTCCTAATATTATTCCTAATGTTAGACACAGATATACCAAAGTTATATTCTACATTCTCCTTCTGGGTACTCTTCTTGGCTAACATATCAACTTTGTCATGAAGGAGTAATCCAATGTGTGATGGGTTCCATTGCAATTGTACATTAATTCCTTTGTCCCGGATTTTTGAGTATCTATACCTGGCTTCTCCAATGAGCATGTTGTTGGAGTCATTATATGAGACTTCAATGATGACATAGAATCAGTAATGATGATAGAGTCAAGCTCAGTGTCATAAGTTAGCTTTAGCGCCATTTGGATTGCAAACAATTCAGTTTGCAGTGTAGACGTCCAGTTGTTAATTCTTATGCCTAGTTCAACTGGAATTACTAAAGTGTGATGTTTATGCACAGGTATTGAATAAATGATGAACTTTTTTTTGGGGGGTCACCCTACCTTGGTGAGACCACAAAATAGGTCATCCCTTGCTCGTTAGGATATCCTTCAACTGTCTATGAAGTGATGAACATACATTCTTCAGGGCTTCATGGGATTAACTCCTCCAATGATATCCTTCCACTGACATCCTTTCCCTAGTATATCTCTTTCACAGTCCAGAGGTTCTCAGTGGGGTTCGAGTATGGGGAATATCCAGAGAATTATTGAATAAAAATACCTCACAAGCATGAAACAAATGAAAAATAGATTTCACAGTGTGGCAAGGACAGAAAGGAAAATGCTATGAAACTATTATCATCATGATATCAAACAATCTTTCAGAACCAAGGCAATTTACAAATTGCAAAACCATTATTGATATGGATATAAAACCAAATATGCTGTTGATAAATACCAACTACTACAACTACTACCACCACCACTACTCACTTACCAGTGAGTCTCAAGAACTACCTAATGTGGACATGTAGGCCTACTGCAGAGCTTTTCAATACAGTAAACCCTCCATATAATGGACAAATAGAGGGAACAGGTGGCCAGTAGTAATGATTAAAAATAACAATAACAGATAATTTTATGGCTAACAGACTTTATTCATGTTTCCAAACTGACTGACCTAGGTAATTTTGTTCCATGTTTCTGAAGGTACATGGAAATCTGTCATACGGCGGGCTGACTGTATCTGTTTATTTTCTTATAAACCGCCTGACTATGTTCCTCTCTCTTGCCAATAAATTGTACAGTGGTCCCTCGACTATCGTAATTAATCCGTTCCAGGAGCTATTACTTAACACGAAATATACGTAATTCGAAACCTTATTTCCCATAAGAAATAATGTAAATACAATTAATCCGTTCCACTCAAAAATATTCACATACATGTACTAAATAATAAAAAACAATACTATATATATATACATTTACTTACCTTTATTGAAGAGTTGCAGGCATCTGGAAGATAGGGAGGATGACAGGGGTAGGGAGTTAGTGGTTGGAAAGGGAATCCCCCTCCAAAAGGACTTCAGGTAACATGTCCCTCTCTGGAGTTACTGCCCTTCTTTGTCTTTTAATGCCACTAAGACCAACTTGAGAGTCACTAGAACCCTGTCGCACAAAATAACTGTCCACAGTCCTCTGTTTCTGGCGCCTGTTTAACATTTTCCTGAAGTGCAAGATGGCTCTGTCACTGAACTGGTTGCAGAGATGGCTTATTTCACCTTGCTCAGGGTGGTGTTTTTCAACAAATGTCTGCACCTTAGTCCACATAGAACACATTTCCTTAATCTCTGTCCATCCTCCTCCTCCAAATCCACAATATCTTCCACAACAGGCACAGGGTCGTTGTACATTCTGGCAAGCTCACTCACACATACGCCACTCTCATATTTTTCAACAATCTCTTTCTTCAGTTCGATGGTGTTCCTCAGTCTCTTTACCACAGGGGTGCCACTAGGAAGCTTCTTTGGACCCATGGTGACTTATTTCACAGTGACAATCACTGAACCAGCAATAAACACAACAAAAGTATTGTGAATGTTTGAAAGAGTGCGCTGGGTAATGTTCTCTCAATGGTAAACAACGCTTCACTGGCATCCTGTGCAGGCGCAGGGCAGGCGCGGAGCAGGCGGACAGGTCTAATACGTTACGATACACGAGTCCATTTATGATACACGAAATCGAAAAAAGCTTACGTAACACGAGTTTTATGATATACAAGCCTTACGATACTCGGGGGTCCACTGTACTGTTAATACTATCTTTATTTACTACAAGTACATGTACATGGTATACAGGCCTAGCTGACATCAATGACATATAGCGGAACCTCAGTTTTTCTATGCCCCAGCTTGCATGTAAAGCCACAGTTATTCTCTATAAAATGTATTTTTTATAATATTTCCCATAAGAAATAATGTAAATCCAATTAATCCGTTCAAGACACCCAAAATTATTAACAAAAGTAGGGGAGTTAGTAGATGGGGAGCTGGAGGTATTGGGTAGATGGCGGGAATATTTTGAGGAACTTTTAAATGTCGATGAAAAGAGGGAGGCGGTAATTTCATGTACTGGCCAGGGAGGTACAACATCGTTTAGGAGTGAAGAAGAGCAGGATGTGAGTGTGGGGGAGGTGCGTGAGGCATTACGTAGAATGAAAGGGGGTAAAGCAGCTGGAATTGACGGAATCATGACAGAAATGTTAAAAGGAGGGGGGGATATAGTGCTGGAGTGGTTGGTATTTTTGTTTAATAAATGTATGAAAGAGAGGAAGGTACCTAGGGATTGGCAGAGAGCATGTATAGTTCCTTTATATAAAGGGAAGGGGGATAAAAGAGAGTGTAAAAATTATAGGGGAATAAGTTTACTGAGTATACCAGGTAAAGTGTATGGCAGGGTTATTATTGAAAGAATTAGAGGTAAGACAGAGAGTAGGATTGCAGATGAGCAAGGAGGCTTTAGAGTGGGTAGGGATGTGTAGATCAAGTGTTTACAGTGAAGCATATATGTGAACAGTATTTAGATAAAGGTAGAGAAGTTTTTATTGCATTTATGGATTTAGAAAAGGCATATGATAGAGTGGATAGGGGAGCAATGTGGCAAATGTTGCAAGTGTATGGAATAGGTAGTAAGTTACTGAAGGCTGTAAAGAGTTTTATGAGGATAGTGAGGCGCAGGTTAGGGTGTGTAGGAGAGAGGGAGATTATTTCCCGGTAAAAGTAGGTCTTAGACAGGGATGTGTAATGTCACCATGGTTGTTTAATATATTTATAGATGGGGTTGTAAAAGAAGTAAATGCTAGGGTGTTGGGGAGAGGTGTGGATTAAATTATGGAGAATTAAATGCAAAATGGGAGTTGACACAGTTACTTTTTGCTGATGATACTGTGCTTATGGGAGATTCTAAAGAAAAGTTGCAAAGGTTAGTGGACGAGTTTGGGAGAGTGTGTAAAGGTAGAAAGTTAAAAGTGAACATAGATAAGAGTAAGGTGATGAGGGTATCAAATGATTTAAATAAAGAAAAATTGGATATCACATTGGAGAGAGGGATTATGGAAGAAGTAAATGTTTTCAGATATTTGGGAGTTGACGTGTCACGGATGGGTTTATGAAGGATGAGGTTAACCATAGAATTGATGAAGGAAAAAGGTGAGTGGTGCATTGAGGTATCTGTGGAGACAAAAACGTTATCCATGGAGGCAAAGAAGGGAATGTACGAAAGATAGTGGTACCAACACTCTTATATGGGTGTGAAGCATGGGTTGCAAATGCTGCAGCGAGGAGGAGGCTGGAGGCAGTGGAGATGTCCTGTCTAAGGGCAATGTGTGTGTAAATATTATGCAGAAAATTCGGAATGTGGAAATTAGAGAAGGTGTGAGTTACTAAAAGTATTTGTCAGAGGGCTGAAGAAGGGATGTTGAGGTGGTTTGGTCATTTAGAGAGAATGGATCAAAGTAGAATGACTTGGAGAGCGTATAAATCAGTAGGGGAAGGAAGGCGGGGTAGGGGTCATCCTAGAAAAGGTTGGAGGGAAGGGGTAAAGGAGGTTTTGTGGGCGAGGGCTTGGACTTCCAGAAAGCATGCGTGAGCGTGTTAGATAGGAGTGAATGGAGACGAATGGTTTTTGGGACATGACGATCTGTTGGAGTGTGAGCAGGGTAACATTTTGTGAAGGGATTCAGGGAAACCAGTTAATTGATTTAGTTGGACTTGAGTCCTGGAAATGGGAAGTACAATGCCTGCACTTTAAAGGAGGGGTCTGAGATAGTGACAGCTGGGAGGGACTTTTCTCAGCTGTCGTATCTGAGCTCCTCTGCAAAGACAGTGATTATGTAGAGTGTGGTGAAAGTGTTGAATGATGATGAAAGTATTTTTTTTTGGGGATTTTCTTTTTTGGGTCACCCTGCCTCGGTGGGAGACGGCCGACTTGTTGAAAAAAAAAAAAAAAAAAAATATTTTATGGAGAATAACTGTGGTTTTACATGCAAGCTGTGGCATACAAAAACCGAGGTTCCACTGTACTACTACTATATAGAAAGCTGCTTGTTATGCTGAGCATTTAGGGCAAATTAGGTCAGTTTTTGTCCCAGGATGCGATACACACCAGTTGACTAACACCCAGATACCCATTTTACACTTATGGGTGAACAGGGACAGCAGGTGTCTTATGGAAACACGTCCCTAATGTTTTCCAGCCATACCGGAGGAGATTCGAACCCCGGACCTCAGTGAGTGAGCTGAGTGCACTTGTGATCGAGCTACGGGACACAAAGTATGCTTTGTCAGACTCCTAAAAGATTGAAGAACAGGTAAAATAATATTCCTTGTTGCTGCATGTGTGTGCCTTTATCAACTACAACTTGTTGGTATTCTCATATCATCTACCATTACAAAACTGGGTTTAATGTACTGTATTTATTTGTTGTTGACCCCCACATGCAGTTACCATAATAAAAATAGGGATGGATAATTGAGTACTACATAGCAAGCTCTTAGAACAAGGAACATAATATATATATATTTTTTATTTATATCTGATGGTTTTTTTTTTTAAATTATGTACTGCAAATCATTAATGAAATTTTAAATTAATTTTATAGTTAGGCAAAGAAGTAGTAGTGACAAGAGATACAGATATTAGTTATCATAGATACTAACTCACCTCTGCCAGAATCATGGTGGTGTTCAACAAAGCAGTGTAGATGTGACTTTGTAAGGGTGAAATAGGCATAAAAGCAGCAGAGAGAGCTGCTGTACATGTGCTTTCATCTATACTCATGTTATAAACAAACCAGCCACTGAAGTCATGAAAGTCCTTCACACCTGCTCTTTCACTTTCATCCTGAGTGCACACACACACTATATCTGTAGGTGAGAAAAAAAAGACAGTTTAGGGTATACATATCAAACAAATATTTTTAATTGTATTTAACATATACAGTGGACCCCGGCTAACGAACAAAATTCATTCCAGAAGCCTGCTCAAGTGCCATTACCGAACGAATTTATTTCCTTAAGAAATAATGTCACGTAGATTAGTCTATTTCAGACACCCAAAAATACATTTCCACAAGCACTTACAATATTATACTTACATAATTGTACGATTTCCGGGGTGTTCGTTAGCCGGGGTCCACTGTATTGTCTTTACAGAAGTGAACAGACATAACAATTTGCACACCCCACCAAACCTTAACATTCTCACCCACCTATATTTCCAAAAAATTCCTCATCAAACTTTAGCATCCTCACACACCCATCCTTCAAAGTACAGTAGTATATGCCATGTAAAGACCCCAGATCCAGTTATCCTGTTTTCCTGATTTTTTTTTTAACACGTCAGCCATTTCCCACTGAGGTAGGGTGACCCAAAAAGAAAGAAAAACCCAAAAAAGAAAGAAGAAACTTTCATCATCATTCAACACTCACCATCACTCACCATCACCATACATAATCACTCTTTTCAGTGGCGCTCAGATACAACAGCTTAGACGACCCTCCAAACTGCTGATATCCCAAACAGTGCAGGCATTGTACTTCCCATTTCCAGGACTCAAGTTCGGCTAACCAGTTTCTCTGAACCCCTTCACAAAATATTACCCTGCTCACACTCCAACAGCTCGTCAGGGCCCAAAAACCATTTGTCTCCATTCACTCCTATCTAACACACACTCACACGCTTGCTGGAAGTTCAAGCCCCTGGCCCACATAACCTCCTTTACCTCCTCCCTCCAACCTTTTCGGGGATGACCCCTACCCTGCCTTCCTTCCCCAACAAATTTATATGCTCTCCAAGTCATTCTACTTTGTTCCATTCTCTCTAAATGACCAAACCACCTCAACAGCCCCTCTTCAGCCCTCTGACTAATACTTTTAGTAACTCCAAACCTCCTCCTAATTTCCACACTACGAATTCTCTGCATAATATTTACATCACATATTGCCTCCAGCTGCCTCCTTGCTGCAGCATTTACAACCCATGCTTCACACCCATATAAGAGTGTTGGTACCAAATCTACCATATGTAATATTATTATATGATTTGTACTACCTAACTATTTTAAATCTAATTATGTATGTACCTAATTGGGTATGTATCTGATTACGTATCTAATAATATGTTCAAATGTACTGCTCAATTATAACCTATAATTGAAGGATGAGGTTAACCACAGAATTGATGAAGGAAAAAAGGTGAGTGGTGCGTTGAGGTATCTGTGGAGACAAAGAACGTTATCCACGGAGGCAAAGAAGGGAATGAACGAGAGTATAGTGGTACCAACATTCTTATATGGGTGTGAAGCATAGGTTGTAAATGCTACAGCGATGAGGCAGCTGGAGGCAGTGGAGATGTCCTGTCAAAGGGACATGTGTGGTGTAAATACAGTGGTACCTCGAGTTACGATGGTCCCCAAAATCGCCCTTTTATGTAAGTTTATTTTTTTAAATGCTTTTGTAAGTATATTTTTGGGGGTGTAAAAGGACTAGTCTATTTTACATTATTCCTTATGGGGATAAATTCGTTTGGTAATGGCACTTGAACAGCATTCTCGAACGAAAAAATATCGTAACTCGAGGTACCACTGTATTATGCAGAAAATTCACAGTGTGGAAATTAGGAGTGGAGTTACTAAAAGTATTAGTCAGAGGCCTGAAGAGGGGCTGTTAAGGTGGTTTGTTCATTTAGAGAGAATGAAACAAAGCAGAATGACTTGGAGGGCATATAAATCAGTTGGGGAAGGACGGTTGGAGGTTGGGGTAAGAGGTTTTGTGGGCGAGGGGCTTGGACTTCCAGCAAACATGCGTGAGCGCTTAGATAGGAGTGAATGGAGATGAATGGTTTTTGGTACCTGACGAGCTGTTGGAGTGTTAGCAGGGTAATATTTTGTGAAATGGGAAGTACAATGCCTGCACTTTAAAAGAGATGTTTGGGATATTGGCAGTTTGGAGGGACGTCTAAGCTGTCATATTTGAGTGCCTATGAAAAGGCAGTGATTATGTTTAATGATGATGAAAGTTTTTTTCTTTCTTTTAGGGTCACCCTGCCTTGGTGGGAAATGGCCGACATGTTAAAAAAATATAGGAAAAAGCAGAAGAAACCCATTGACAATCATAGATGCAGGGGGCACAAAAAAAAAAACATTGCATCAATATCCATGGGTTTAGAGCATTCAGCACCTTACTAGATATCAGAAACTCTACTGGATCCAGTGTAGAAGTCTGCAAGAGAAACCTAATACTAGGTATCTTTGCCAAGTGCTGGATCAACCAGCCCTAGGTTGGTCTGTAGGACCAGGAAAGCTCTTGAAACCATCAAAGGTATATCAAAGGTAAAGGTAGATTTCAACAACCCATATTAACTCCCTGAATTATACCCTTCATATCATAACCTTATCTTAATTTCTTTACTTATTTTCTGCATAATATTCACTATACTAGATCTGTGCCAGTGGCCTAAGTAATAAGTACTAATTTATTCAGGATACCAAAAAGTTACATAGATTATCATCATAGCGATATGTATAGAGAACTAGGTAATAACCCATAGTCAAAAAGTCTGAAATGAGCTTATTTCCATTGGGGTCCTTTTCCTGGTGGCCAAATGCCTCTTAAGATATTGTTTGAAGATGAGGTGACATTGAGAGTAACAACGCTACGTAATCTGCCAGAAAAGTTTGGTACAGTGTTATACGGTGCCCTGTGGCCTGGTGGTTAATGCTCTCGCTTCACACAGTGAGTGTCCGTGTTTGATTACCGGAGAGGGTAGAAACACTGGGCGTGTTTCCTTACACCATTAGTCTATGTTCCCCATCAGTAAAATGGGTACCTGGCTGTTAGTCGACTGGTGTGGGTCACATCCTGGGACAAAACTGACCTAATTCGCCCGAAATGCTTTGCATAACAAGCGGCTTTCTATATAGCAGTATGCCATTGATGTCAGCTAGGTCTGTATACCTTGTACATGTACTTGTAGAAATAAAGATCTTTCTTTTCTTTTTAACGCACCAGCCATATCCCACCGAGGAGGGGTGGCCCAAAAAGAAAAATGAAAGTTTCTCTTTGAAATTTAGTAATATATACAGGAGAAGGGGTTACTATCCCCTTGTTCTTGGCATTTTAGTCGCCTCTTATGACATGCATGGCTTACGGAGGAAGAATTCTGTTCCACTTCCCCATGAAGATAAGCGGAAATAAACAAGAACAAGAATTAGTAAGAAAACAGAAGAAAACCCAGAGGGATGTATGTATATACAGTGGTACCCCGGTTTTCGGCCATACTTCGTTCCAGAATGCTGTTCGAGTGCCGTTACCGAAGGAATTTGTTACCATAAGGACAAATGTAAATTAGATTAGTCCTTTTAGACCCCCTAAAATACACTTACAAAAGCACTTACAAAAATACACTTACATAATTGTTCGAGTTTGGAGCAGTACAAAATCCGAGGGTCCACTGTACAGTGGACGCTCGGTTTTCGTTCACCTCCAAACGCGAACAATTATGTAAGTGTATTTTTGTAAGAGCTTCTGTAAGTCTATTTTTGGGGGTCTGAAACGACTAATCTAATTTACATTTGTCCTTATGGGAAAAAATTTGTTCGGTAACAGCACTTGAACAGCATTCTGGAAAGAATTTTGAACGAAAACTGAGGGTCCACTGTATATGCTTGTACATTCATGTGTAGTGTGACCTAAGTGTAAATAGAAGTAGCCAGACATACCTGAAATCTTGCATATTTATGAAACATAAAAAAGACACCAGTAATCCTCCCATCATGTAAAACAAATTACAGGCTTTCGTTTTACACTCACTTGGCAGGACGGTAGTACCTCCCTGGGTGGTTGCTGTCTACCAACCTACTACCTATAAAGATATTATTATTCTTTCTTTCTTTCAACACGTCGGCCATTTCCCACCGAAGCGGGGTGGCCCAAAAGGAAAAACAAAAGTTTCTCCTTTTACATTTAGTAATATATACAGGAGAAGGGGTTACTAGCCCCTTGCTCCCGGCATTTTAGTCGCCTCTTACGACACGCATGGCTTACGGAGGAAGAATTCTGTTCCACTTCCCATGGAGATAAGAGGAAATAAGAACAAGAACTAGTAAGAAAATAGAAGAAAACCCAGAGGGGTGTGTATATATATATGCTTGTACATGAATGTGTAGTGTGACCTAAGTGTAAGTAGAAGTAACAAGACATACCTGAAATCTTGCATGTTTATGAGACAGAAAAAAGACATCAGCAATCCTACCATCATGTAAAACAATTACAGGCTTTCATTTTACACTCACTTGGCAGGACGGTAGTACCTCCCTGGGTGGTTGCTGTCTACCAACCTACTATACCTATAAAGATATTATTATTACTATTATATTATTACTGATCTCATGCACAACGTCACTGTGTCTAGTTTCCTCGTCGTCGTCACTACAAGATTCAAAGACCATAATCAACACCCATACACAAGTTGTTAGCACTTCTATACTCTGATACATCCAAATTCTTTCATTCATTACATCAATGTAGCTACAGTGGTACCTCGAGTTACGATGGTCCCCAAAATCGCCCTTTTATGTAAGTTTATTTTTTTAAATGCTTTTGTAAGTATATTTTTGGGGGTGTAAAAGGACTAGTCTATTTTACATTATTCCTTATGGGGATAAATTCGTTTGGTAATGGCACTTGAACAGCATTCTCAAACGAAAAAATATCGTAACTCGAGGTACCACTGTATCTGGTTTACCTAGAGAAGGTCAATTTTCAGATGATCCTTAATTTGTTTCACACATTGTAGCTGAACATCAAAGCACACTTTATAAATTTTTGAGTCTAACATTTCATTTAAGATAGCCCAGACATCATGTGTGGCCAGAGAAAAGGAATAGAGAGTTTATAACTAGTACTGAATACTCACATAAAATTTTTAAATGCACAGGGGTTATTCAGCATTACAACTTTGTTCAATTTTTTTTTTTTTAAATTCATGGGATGGACTACTAAACCCATAGGGTCATACCAAAATTGATTGGACTTACAGACATGACTGAAGTTCATCCATCGCACACGTTCTCTGGTATCATACAAACCCTTGTGGAGAGCTAGACCCTGAATATAACTCCAGGCTGGAGAATCCCACTGCAACAACGCACAACATTAATTACTGATTCAATTTATAATATTTATGATGCATTATATTTTGATAACTTTTATAAATTGCCACGTTAAAACAAAAATTCCGACAAGCAACACAGTGGTTTTTAAATGGTATGGTAATACCGACAAACTGTGGAAAACAACACTTGTGTACAATTCGGGACATTTATTGAAGGAAATGTCTTTAACAGTACACAGGTGTCATTTCCAAGCAAGACTAAGTACTGGATGCAGTGTCCCCTCATTCAAAGTAAGTGCCCTTTTAACAATTGGAAACTTTAAACATACAATAATTCTTATCACAATAATGGCTTCAACTATAAACTGGCTAAGACAATAATAGAAATAAATTACCTTTAAAATGTTTATCTTCCAATATAAGAAAGAAAAATTAAAAAAATTCTTTATAGAGTGAGTAAACTAGTACAATGTGTATATAAGAAAGGGAAGAGAATAATGAAAGGCAAAATCTATAAAAAATAATTATTTTAAAATATTACAGGTATAGAGTTGAATAACACTTATAAAAGTTACTCAAGACCGTGACATTTATAAGATAAAGGAGTTTTATGAAAATTAAATATCGCAATATAATATGCAATCGTCTACAAGCAATTTTCCTCAATGATTTCCAATGTTGGAAACCCAACAGCAATACAAGAATTATGAGAATTTTAAATTAGAAATTTACAATATGACAAACAATTATTCGAGAGGCTGCTATTACACTACATTACTAAGTAACTTCATAGTGAAAATTTTAACAACACAACCCTGTAAATATAAATGCCAAAATAAAGATGGGTCTACATTGTAGTGTTTGCTTAAGATGAGCTTTATTAAGTGAATGATAGGACCACCAATTTACCAACTTCTGTATCCCAACATGGCAGAGGTAGCTTGGGTAGGGAAGAGTTAAGTAGATGAGGCACAATGAATTACAGTGGACCCTGGTTTACGTACTGCTCCAAACTCGAACAATTATGTAAGTGTATTTTGTAAGTGCTTTTGTAAGTGTAATTTTGGGAGTCTAAAAGGACTAATCTAATTTACATTATTCCTTATGGGAACAAATTCGTTTGGAAATGGCACTTGAACAGCATTCTGGAACGAATTAACTACGTAAACCGGGGTACCACTGTATTACCATTTGTTGTCATATTCATTACACTCACTAGTTTGGATATACAGAAATAACCCGCAAATGGGGTTATTTGTGTATTGTTCCAGTCAAAGTATTGTGTCTCTGTATTCCTTAGTGTGGATCTACTCAGCAGTAACTTCACACCAGGTGATTACTACTACTATATTTATGTGGATCATTCAATGCAAGAAAGGGTGGAGGTATGATTCTTCATAAGCTAAGTGTGAGACAAACATTCTACCTAGTTGTACTTAACTTGTTGTCTCACATGAAGTGTTGCAATATGCTAAGGTGTTAGAATTCTGGATGCATTTTCTTCTGTATCTGTATTCTTCTTCTAATTATTAACTTACTGTTCATTCAAGTAATAGCAGAAGTGTGTGTGTGTTGCAACTGAAGAAATGTCTTCTTAGCTTTATGTGTGTGACCCAAGCATATCTACATTCTTGAATTTTTTAGTTAATATCCTTAATGGAAATAAGTTCAAATACCCCAATGGAAATAATTCACTTTGACATTTTTTGGGTTATAATAGTGATTTTCACATGTCACTATGTATGATAAACTAACTTACTATAATTTAACTACAAATAGTTTGTCGTAACCCCAAAAGTGGTGTAGATGCCATTCAGTGAAGAAACAGTATAGCATAGCCAAGGTGTGTTTAACGATGCCCCACCTTCCTTATTTTACCCTTTTCCCCAATTTTCTCGCTGTGATATAATATAATAAACATTAGCTCAAATTTTGTTGAATTGATACAGCTCCTCCTGTGCAAGACACTGGCTAAAACAGTGTTTTATTCACATCTTTGTCAGCAGTCTAGGTCAAACATTCAATACAGCCATGAATAAATACATCAGATTACTGCCGCTACTTACTGATAAATTACCAATATCATCGAAGCAGAGAACTAGAGGTGTTGATGGTATAAAAGTGTCATAGGCAGCTCTTGAAAGGTGACTCAACACTGTTTCTTCCAAATCCAGTGGTGTTGTGGCTGACACAACTGTCATTCTGACTGTTACCTAAGGAATATCATTATATAAACTAATGCTAAAACCTGATATTTAATAGATATGAAACTAAAAAAAATACAAAATTAAAGCAGTTTAACCTTACGTAAACAATCAATGAACAAATGTAAAAAGGCTGAAGAAATAGTAAAAAAAAAAAAAAAAGGGTAGGTGGAATGTTGAGATACCTGTATAAATAAGTTTATCCATAGGCAAAAAAAGAAAAATGTATCAGAATATAATAGTACTAATACTGTTATATGAGTGAAGCATGGCCACTGCAACAAGGAGGAGGCAGGAGACAGTGATATCATGTTTGAAAACAACGTATGGTATGAGTATTAATGCATAAAATTTGGAGCACAGAAATTAGAAGATGAAGTGAGGTAATTAAAGGTATAATTCAGAGGGCTGTGGAAGGGTTGTTGAAGTGGTTTGTTCATTGAAAGGATAGAGCAGAATAGAATGACCAAAAGGATGCATAAATTTTGAGTGCTTGTTATATTGGAGTGAATGGAGATGAATGATTTTTATGGCTTTCATGTGCTGTGGGAGTATGAGCACAGTAACAATTATGAAAGGATTCAGTTAAACTGGTTAGCCAGACAAGTCCTAGTGGTGTAAAATACAGTGCCCACATGCTGAAGAAGGGGTGGGAATGTTGCAGTTTGGAGGGTTATTTGAACTGTGATATCTGCAGGCTTCTGGTGAATGTTTCCTTTTTTTGTGTTACTCTTCCTCAGTGGGAAATGGCCAGTGTGAAGCAAATGAAAGTATTGTTTTTTTAAACAAGTCACATAAATTATTTGAGTAATAAAGATGAATAGAGAGCAAATATTTGTCTCAGTAATCCATTAACTATATCAAAATACAGTGGACCCCCGCTATTCGAACGGCTCGGCAGTCGAACAAATCGTCATTAGTACAAAAAATTCGAAATCGTCATGCGAACAAATTATCGTGAGTCGAACGAATACGTTCGTGACCTGTCGGCCCAGGCGCTTGGGTGCCTACAGCGCAGGCGTGGAGAGCCAGTCCCGCGTTGTTTACACTCGAGAGAACAATACCCTGCACGCTTCCCCAGGCATTTCACACTTAATTATAATTTTTTGGAGTTTGTTCATTAAGTGCGACTGTGAAATAAGCTACCATGGGTCCCAAGAAAGTTCCTAGTGGTACCCCTGGGCTGATAAAAGTGAGAAACACCGTAGAAATGAAGAAGGAAATAATACAAAAATATGAGAGTGGTATGCGATTGTGTGATCTTGCCAGGATATATGGCAAAACAGGTCAACTATCGCTTCTATCCTCTTAAGAAGGAAGAAATTAAGCAAGCTGATGTTGCAAAGGTGTTACTGTGCGAGCCAAAAACAGACCACAAATAATCGAAGAGATTGAAAAGTTGTTGCTGGTGTGGATCAAGGATAAAGAGTTAGCGGGTGATAGTGTGTCTGAGTCAATTATTTGTGAAAAGGCAAGGAACTTGCATGCCGATCTTTAAAGAAAATGCCTGCAACCAGTGCTGATTGTAATGGTAGTGAATTTAAAGCCAGCAAAGGCTGGTTTGAAAGATTTAAAAATCGTAGTGTCATACATAATGTGGTAAGGCATGGTGAGGCTGCCAGTTCAGACAAATATGCAGCTGAAAAATTCATAAAGGAGTTTCAGGACTACATAAAGACTGAAAAATTGAAACCTGAACAAGTGTTCAATTGTGATGAAACAGGCCTGTTTTGGAAGAAAATGCCCAACAGGACCTACATTACTCAGGAGGAAAAGGCACTGCCAGGACACAAGCCTATGAAAGACAGGCTAACTCTCATGATGTGTAGTAATGCTAGTGGGGATTTTAAATTAAAGCCTTTACTAGTGTATCACTCAGAAAATCCCAGAGTGTTCAAGAGACACAATGTCGTCAAAAGTAGATTGTGTGTCTTGTGGAGAGCTAGTCAGAATGCATGGGTCACAAAGCACCTTTTCAGTGACTGGATCCATGAAGTGTTTGGCCCCAGTGTGAGAAAATACCTACAGGAAAAGGGTTTGGACAAAAAGTGCCTCCTGTTGCTGGACAATGCTCCTTCACATCCTCAAAACATGAAAGACCTACTGTGTGAAGACTTCAAATTTATAAAACTGAAGTTCTTGCCTCCTAACACCACTCCTCTCCTCCAGCCCATGGACCAGCAGGTCATCTGTAACTTCAAAAAACTCTACACAAAAGCAGTGTTTGAAAAGTGCTTTGAAATGACCTCAGACAGTGAATTGACCCTTAGAGAGTTCTGGAAGAATCATTTCAATATCTACAGCTGCATAGGCCTTATAGGCAAGGCTTGGGAGGGAGTGACTTCAAGGACTTTGAACTCTGCTTGGAGACCATTGTGGCCAGGTTGTGTCCAACAGAGGGATTTTGAAGGGTTTGAGGCTGACCTTGACCCTACCGACCCTGTGCCTGTTGTGGACTGTATTGTGGAATTGGGCAAGTCCATGGGGTTGGAGGTGAGTGGCGATGATGTGGAAGAGCTAGTGCAGGGCCACAGGGTAGAGCTAACAACTCAAGAGCTGCAAGAGCTGGAAATGGAAGAGCATCAGACCAGATTTGAGGCTATTGATTCACGGGAGAAGGAGGAGGAAGAGGGGCTGAAGAACAAACAAACAAACAAATAAACAAATTTTATTTCATTGCAGGTTACATGGGTATCGGAAGTTACAATGTAAATTGAGTGCAAGGAGAGCCACTGACATGCCATGGCATTAGGGGCAGCTTATTCTAGTCCTTAAAAACTATGTACTTAATATTAGAGAAATTTATTGAGTTTATTCTAGTTAAAAATTATTTTCAAAATTACAATATGATGAAATTTTACTGTTTAAATTATTTTTTTTTTTTTTATTAACACATCGGCCGATTCCCACCAAGGCAGGGTGGCCCGAAAAAGAAAAACTTTCATCATCATTCACTCCATCACTGTCTTGCCAGAAGGGTGCTTTACACTACAGTTATAAAACTGCAACATTAACACCCTCCTTCAGAGTGCCGGCACTGTACTTCCCATCTCCAGAACTCAAGTCCGGCCTGCCGGTTTCCTGAATCCCTTCATAAATGTTACTTTGCTCACACTCCAACAGCCGTCAAGTATTAAAAACCATATGCCTCCATTCACTCCTATCAAATACGCTCACACATGCTTGCTGGAAGTCCAAGCCCGCACACAAAACTTCCTTTACCCCCTCCCCCCAACCTTTCCTAGGCCGACCCCTACCGCCTTCCCTCCACTACAGATTTATACACTTCAAGTCACTCTGTCTCGTTCCATTCTCTCTACATGTCCAAACCACCTCAACAACCCCTCCTCAGCTCTCTGGACAATCGTTTTGGTAATCCCGCACCTCCTCCTAATTTCCAAACTCCGAATTCTCTGCATTATATTCACACCACACATTGACCTCAGACATGACATCTCCACTGCCTCCAGCCTTCTCCTCGTTGCAACATTCATCACCCATGCTTCACACCCATATAAGAGCGTTGGTATAACTATACCCCATACATTCCCCCCTTTACTTCCATGGACAAGGTTCTTTGTCTCCACAGACTCCAAATGCTCCCTCACCCTTTTCCCCTCATCAATTCTATGATTCACCTCATCCTTCATAGACCCATCCGCCGACATGTCCACTCCCAAATATCTGAATACATTCACCTCCTCCATACTCTCTCCCTCCAATCTGATATCCAATCTTTCTCACCTATTCTTTTGTTATCCTCATCACCTTACTCTTTCCTATATTCACTTTCAATTTTCTTCTTTTACACACCCTACCAAATTCATCCACCAACCTCTGCAGCTTCTCTTCAGAATCTCCCAAAGCACAGTGTCATCAGCAAAAAGCAACTGTGACAACTCCCACTTTGTATTTGCTTCTTTATCTTTTAGACCAACACCTTTTGCCAAGACCCTTGCATTCACTTCTCTTACAACCCC
>WNWK01000465.1:0-12500 GCA_009830355.1 Cherax destructor
TATATATATATATATATATATATATATATATATATATATATATATATATATATATATAACAAGTGGTTTTAAATTATTTACCAAACTGCAACAGGCCAGGATTCGACCCACGATACATTGTCCCGCCTCACGAGGCCACACAATGTACATGTCACCTTATCCACTCAGCCATCGATCCTACAAACATCATGAGCCTTGCGAACTAGACTTGTTTCATGTTGCGATGACACTCATGGTAGTGGATGCTCAAGGACTAATTTCAGCTTTCTCCTGTATGAATACCAGCCTTCACAAGCAGTCTATATAACAATGAAACCATGAAACAAGTGGTTTTGAATCATTTACAAAACTGCTACAGGCCAGGATTCGATCCCAGAACACATTGTCCCACCTAAAGAGGCCACACAATGTACATGTCACCTTATTCACTCAGCCACCGATCTTACAAGCAACATGAGCCTAGCGAACTAGGCTTGCTTCATGTTGCGAGGACACTCGTGGCAGTGGTATGCTCAAGGATTTAATTTCAGCCCCCTCCTGCTTGAATACCCGCCTTCACAAGCAGTCTGTATAGCACTGAAACCACGAAACAAGTGGTTTTGAATCATTTACCAAACTGCTTCAGATTGGTAAATGATTCAAAACCACTGCTTTTAATAAAGGCCACCAATAATGAAAGTTTGAATCCTGTCTGAAAGATATTCCCCCGTAACAGATGTGATTATAACGATTCATTTATTTTTTTTTTTTTAATTTCAGTAAATTTTATCTTTTGCATCTTACTTCTTACACAATACATCACCATCAATATCTGAAAGTCGATATGAAGAACCATTCTTTAGCAATTGGATAGAAATGAATATAACTATTCACTAAAATTGGCAAATTGAGACTTACGCTATCCAATACACAAAGAACCCGAAAATAGGCGAGAGGAAAGCGGGTTGTTTGGGTATTATTCCAGTTACGGTATTGTGCCATTTCATTCTTTATGCCACTCTGTAACAGCAATCCCTGCGTTCAGGACACCACAGACGAGGTGAAAATCTGAAGCCTATCAGATGAGTTATTCCCCAGTTATGGCACGAATTTCAATAATGCCAAGTTTTGGATTTTAAAAATAAAAATCTGCATGTAAGCAAACAAATGTTAATGTGTTGTATCCTTGCAGTAAGACGCATCAGCCATGAAATACTGAAGCCATTCAGAAGTGACAAACTGAAGTTGATTTAACGGAAATAAAAGCTGCACACTATTTTTGAACGTTTAAAGCTACGCCACTGTGAGGGCACTGGAAGTTTTCCCAGCCATTCCAGGATTCTGGGAATGGGTTCAACAACTTCGGTCATATGGCATGTAAACATGGCAGTTGTTCCAAGAATTTGATCCTAGTGACCGTGCAGAAGCATTGAAATTCTGTAGCCAATTTAATGAAGCCATCTCGAGTTGTGAGCAAAATAAAAGTGAAAAATTGTATGAAGAAAAAGGAAATCGGGCAACTTAGTAACCAAGTAGAAAATCAGAATGTGATAAATGGTTTTGAAAACCGATGGTTTTCAAAACCATTTATCACATATGTCAGACACTGCAACATCATGGGATCTTGATACAAGGAATTCTTCAACACTTGTCCAACCTTTGGAGGAAGACCTACTTACACTAGTGGATGGTTCCACTGCGGTCTTGCAGTAGATGCGAGATCAGCAGCACATGACTATTTTACATGCCCTAAATAATGCTTTACAATGCCTTGCGGTTGGGTTTAGCCCTGACTCTATTCCTTTTTCTTTATTATTTTCATCTTCCCCACCTATTCTTCACCTAACCCCACTTCTCCCTCACCCCTAGTGGGTCCTTACCTGTGAGTCCCTTCTGATTCTGATTCACTGTGATCCCGCTTCCTCCCGCTTCGACTCACCTGACTACAGTATATAAGCCACTTCTCCGGCCCTATGTTGTACTTTCTGCAAGATTGATGGACTGAATACATCGATTCCAGGCTGAGGGACTGATTACCTCAAACTCCTCCTCTCCTTACAACTTTCTGTTTTATACTGAACTGATGAAGCCACTGTGTGGCGAAACGTTTCTTCAGTAAAGATTCCCATATGTTGCATAAGTGTCTCAATCTTCAAAATCAGAATGGGTTATACATCCTCTCATCTTAACTAACCTTTCTGACCCATCGTGCGAGACGGTGGGTGGAGGGCTTGCGGTAGTGAATGTTGAGAACGATGATGGTGACTATGACGCTGAGGCCTACCAGCAGCATGGTGAAGAGCAGGTACTTGCCAAGAAGCGGCATGGCCAGCGAGGTGGAGGGCATAATCTCTGAGATGAGCAGGAAGAACATGGTCTGGGAGAGGAGGATGCTGATACAGAGCGCTACCTTCTCCCCGGAGTAGGCTGGCAGGTAGAACACCAGGACCGACAAGTACTCCAGGCTCACACACGGGATAATCAGGTTTACAGTGTAGAAAAGAGTCTTTCTCCTCAGTGTGATGTTGAAATATATATCTGGATGGGGCGAGAGAAACTTTAGTAACTTAGAATATTCAAGTTAGGCTTTAAGTTGGTCTAGCTGCTAACTTAGCTCACAAAAGAATTCGTGATTGATTTATTAACAATAATTTTATCAAAATATAATTATCTAAAACGTATTTAGAAGGTGAGTAAATAATAACATTCATTCCATGTTACTATAAAAGAACCAGAAATACACAGGATTAATTTGATCACAAACAAGTAAAGAAGTTTTTTTTTACATATTATGAGAGCTTTCTAATCGTTAACGTAGAAATTTGCATTGCATACACATTCGTAGTTTAAATATATGCTGATGTTCCTTCAACACTATTGCTAAGAATGTAGATAAATGACTCAGAGAACCGACAAGTTGATAAATTAGACACATGTGCAACAAAGAGCAAAAAGACACAATACCGTGACTGGCACAATAACCCGAACACAGGAGGCACAACAACAACGTTTCGGTCCGACTTGGACCATTGACGAGAACGACGTTTCGGTCCAAGTCGGACAGAAAAATCGCCTTAAGCTCCTCTCGCCTATGTGCAGATTATTTGTGAACATGTGTAACAATTGAGTATCTTTGCTGTGGAAACGTTTCGCCACACAGTGTGTTCATCAGTCCATTACAAAGAAGAAGAATGGTGAAGATCTGAAGGAGTTTGAGGTAATCAGTCCCTCAGCCAGGAGTTTATGTAATCAGTCCATCAATCTTGATAAAAATACAGCATATGCGCAATGCAGTGTTGCTCATGTGTCTAATTAATCAACTATTGCTAAGAATTGGTGTGTTGTGTATCAAGAGCTTAAGTAAAATTTACCTATTTTTTTAAACTTTCAAATGGTGGCCAATCTTTCTTCACGACGAAAGTTGGATTGATTTTGGATTATGCAGGTCCCAATTTGCATTTTTACGGAGAAAATTGGGAAATTTGATATACCGTATTTATCAGCATATAAGGCCTGTTTTTTTCCCCATAGAAATTCTTGGAAAATTGGCTCTGCGCCTTATATGCTCAAGATCAGGGTCAATGGTAGGCTTTGGGTTAGGCTTTAGCAGTTGTTTACTAACGTTACCAAACAACCGCTTGCTGCGGGAGAGACGTAAACAGCGCTTGGTTTAAAAACCACACCATTCAAAATAAAATACCAGACACACTACTGACACACAATAACTGACTTGTCAGACATCACTTTATAAGTGTTGTTCAGTTTTGTTCCCATAGATGAACTGAAGAGGGTGCGAAGACAAGCAAAAAGGTTCGTATCTCTATTATGTAACAAAATATCTAATGAAAGACACAAATCTTGTTCTTTATAAGAACACGAAAACAAACAGGAAATGCATGACAAATTTTAAAGATTCTAAAATTCGATACTCAAGTAAGATGAACCATTTAAAGTATTAAGTAATTCGATAACACAAAGCACTACAAAACTCTTCGGCAAAATTAGCATTTCAAGTAGAGTTAACATTGTCTCTACAGGCATTCAACTCTGCCACAAACATCCCTGTGGGGAAATAATTCTCTAGTAAAACGTTGCATAAACACTTTGTAATATGTGAATTAATCTCAGTATTACATAAGAACTTGCTCTGGCCCTGAATCTTGGCCTTAGTTCAAAGATTCCCCGCTACGATAGGCTGACACCGCGCTAGGCCACACAAGAACAGTAATGGTTGCTGTAGTAAAGTCCAAACACTACTTTAAAAAAAATATATATTTATATTCAGGGGTGTAGCTGCTGGGAAGCAACGGTCACCTTCCTCCTCCCGTTATAATTTTGAAAAAAAAAATCCTAGCAGTGTATGTAATGTTGACAGGTTAGCATAAGAAATTAAGCCAGCACACTATACTATTCAATAGATATACATATTAAACTATTTATGCTTAAAAATGAGGTCCACAACCCATGACCTTAAAAAACAAAAAGAAACAATAACGTGACTGGAACAATACACAAATAACCCTCACATAGGAGAGAGAAGGTTACGATGGTAGGTATAATATTTGTCATGAAACAGGACAAGTGTTTCATGACGTGGGCATTAGTCATGTGATGACCCCCAGCTGGAGCTTTTTGGTCATCTGACCGAGGACTTCCGCTGGCTTACCAGTCCACCTCTTTAAAAATACTGGTAATGATTATAACCATTAAAACAAAAGAATGAGGGAGGTAGTATATACAGGCGAGGGGGACAGGGACAGGACCAAGAGAGGAAGAAAAATAAGTAGTGTTAGTGGAAGTAATAGTAGAAGTAGCAATGGTAGCAGAAAGAAGGGAGACTAGTTTTAGTGGCCTTAAATAATTTATAACTAACTAGTAGCTTATTTTAGATGGAGCATCCATTGAAAGTTTCTTCAGTATACGGGTTTCTTGTATACTTCACCAAATATTTCATGACGACGGTTTGCCTTGCAATAGCATAGAGTGAGAAGAGAACCTCTTGCTATACTATTATGGTCTTAAATATTTAGGCAGAATGTGGCTAATTTTTCTCATTAGATAGCCGCGATACATAGCGTAACACCTGCTATTTTAGTTCATCCACTGTGGAAAAAAACACTTATGTAGATTTCAGGACATTTATTAAAAAAAACGTTTCGACACTAGTGGCTTTTTCAGTCCTGAAAAAGCCACTGGTGGAAAAACCTTTCCATAAATAGACGTCCTGTTTTGTCCACATCTTGTCGGTATTACTATACTATTTCTCAGTCCAACTGTAGTATAAACCTGGGTAACTGACAAAGACAAATTGGTCTGAAAAGACACTTGAGCAAACGCCAGGATATTTATATAAGAACACGATTCGCTTCTGGCAACTTGATCGCTTCTAATAAAGATGTCCCAGTGTTTGTTCACGTGTGTTTTTTAAATAATTCCACCTGTTGCCATGTTCTCTCTGCCTGTCTGTTTGTTTGTTTGACTGACTTTCTGTCTGTCTGTCTGAGAGAAAGAGAGAGTGAGAGAGTCTCTCTCTCTCTCTCTCTCTCTCTCTCTCTCGTGAGATCCAGTTCTCACACTCACCAGGGAAGGGTTCGATGCAACAAGGGTAGAACTTTTCGTTCCTCTGCGCTGGCACACTCATGATGTCCCACTCGACTGATGGGTAATATTCACGCAGGTCGATGCCCACCTTTACTCTGTCTTCACCATCATGCTGGTCTAAGTGCTTTAAGTCGATCTGCGGAGAGAAAATTTGTGTATAATTATATAGCATATATATATACATATTATTGTAACCACGAACGAGTGGTATTGATCAATAACAACACTGCACTAGCCAGGGGTCGAACCCATGCTGCTTTGGCCCGCCTCATGGTGAGCGAAAATACATGACGCCTTAGACCACTGAACCACACAAAGGATAGTGTGGTTCGGCCCCTGGCTAGTGCAGTGTTGTTATATATATATATATATATATATATATATATATATATATATATATATATATATATATATATATATATATATATATAAAGAGGGGAAGGTACCTAGGGATTGGCAGAGAGCGTGTATAGTTCCTTTATATAAAGGGAAGGGGGACAAAAGAGATTGTGAAAATTATAGGGGAATAAGTTTACTGAGTATACCAGGTAAATTGTATGGCAGGGTTATTATTGAAAGAATTAGAGGTAAGACAGAGAGCAGGATTGCAGATGAGCAAGGAGGCTTTAGAATGGGTAGGGGATATGTAGATCAAGTGTTTACATTGAAGAACATATGTGAACAGTATTTAGATAAAGATAGGGAAGTTTTTATTGCATTTATGGATTTTGAAAAGGCATATGATAAAGTGCATAAATGTGGCAGATGTTGTAAGTGTATGGAATAGGTAGTAAGTTACTAAATGCTGTAAAGAATTTTTATGAAGAGAGTGAGGCTCAGGTTAGGGTGTGTAGGTGAGAGGGAGATTACTTCCCAGTAAAAGTAGGACTTAGACAGGGATGTGTAATGTCACTATGGTTGTTTAACATTTTTATAGATGGGGTTGTAAAATAAGTAAATGCTAGGGTGTTGGGGAGAGAGGTGGGATTAAATTATGGGGAATCAAACACAAAATGGGAGCTAACACAATTACTTTTTGCTGATGATACTGTGCTTTTTTGGGATTCTAAATAAAAGTTGCAAAGGTTATTGGACGAGTTTGGAAGGGTGTGTAAAGGTACAGAATTGAAAGTGAACATAGATAAGAGTAAGGTGATGAGGGTATCAAACGATTTAGATGAAGGAAAATTTAATATCACATTGGAGGGAGGGAGGGAGTATGGAAGAGTGAATGTTTTCAGATATTTGGAAGTTGACTTGTCAGAGGATGAGTTTATGAAGGATGAGGTTAACGATAGAATTGATAAAGAAAAAAAGGTGAGTGGTGCATTAAGGTATCTGTGGAAACAAAGAATGTTATCAATGGAGGCAAAGAAGGGAATGTACGAAAGTATAGTGGTACCAACACTCTTATATAGGTGTGAAGCATGGATTGTAAATGCTGCAGCGAAGAGGCGCCTGGAAGCAGCGGAGATGTCCTGTCTAAAGGCAATGTGCTTTGTAAATATTATGCAGATAATTCGTAGTGTGGAAATTAGGAGGAGGTGTGGAGTTACTAAAAGTATTAGTCAGAGGGCTGAAGAGGGGCTGTTGAGGTGGTTTGGTCATTTAGAGAGAATGGATCAAAGTAGAATGACTTGGAGAGCGTATATATCTGAAGGGAAAGGAAGGTGGGGTAGGTTACAGGGAGTGGTTGAAGGAGGTTTTGTGGGCAAGGGGCTTGGACTTCCAACAAACGTGCGTGAGCCTGTTAGATAGGAGTGAATTGGAGGCGAATGGTTTCTGGGACCTTACAAGCTGCTGGAGTTTGAGCAGATTAATATTTTAGCCGGACTTGAGTTTCGCAAATGGGAAGTACAATGCCTGCACTTTAAAGGAGGGGTTTGGGGGATTGGCAGTTAGGAGGGACTTCTTAACTGTCGTATATGAGTTCCTCTGCAAAGACAGTGATTATGTATGACTGATGGTGATAATATATATATATATATATATATATATATATATATATATATATATATATATATATATATATATATATATATATATATATATAGGAGGTACCACCTCTGGAACTGTGCTGGGCACCCTCATCCTCAGAAAAAATAATAAACTTACTTCAGAGAAAACTCAAGATTCTCCCTGGAGCTGTTTGAATATTGTCTCCTCCTACCACACCCCATATTCTATATTCTATATAAACTTTATTTAAAGACAAAATACAATGGGGAATAGAATACCATAAATAACATCTCAGAGCCTACATCTCGAATACTTCGTCCAGCTCCCCTGCAGTGGGCCGCGTGCCCAGAATGCTGCAGGCATTTCCCCTCTGGATCACAAAATTGAATCTCTGAAAGAGGAAGCTATCCGCTCTGTGGTCCTTAGTTTGTGTGACGAGCTTTTATCTCAGCTCTTTGAGGATCTTCTGGATCTCCCTGTAGTTGGCGGCTCCATCCCCTTCAGCTTCAGAGTATGACAAGTAGGTGTCCGCCAAAAGTGGCAGCACAGGTGTAGTCCCAGGCAATCTGCTTAAAATCCTTCCAGGGTAGCATAGTGACTCCATCAGGACGCTTTTAACTTCCGTCAGACCTCTGTACTTGGGGTTCCCGTTGAGCTGGGCAACGGGCTGTGGCGAGGCTTCTCTTTATGATGTCTTGACCTTCTCATGTCTAGCATACTTCCCTTCTGACGTGTGACACACGTGACCATGAATTCCGAATTGATCAGCCGACGCCCTGCCGCAAATACACCTATGTTCGGTGAGTATGGGGGCGGATAGGCGAAGAGCAACACTGATCGGAATCGTCTGTGGGTCGAGTCGAGTGCCCAGGGAGAAATTGGGAACAGCTAAAGGAAAATCTGAATCTGGTTTCTTCACCGATAGTAGACAAGATGTGTCCTTACCTGAAGCGTTGGTGAGCATTGTGTTGGCATTTTTGTCCACTATCGGTTTGTCCCAGTGGGACTGTTTGTGCTCTTTGGGAGGAACTGCTCTGCTTGAGGGGTCTACATGGGTGTCCCACAGCTTGGCTGCTTCAGTGAACCTTGGGTCGGCTTCTAACGCACCTCTCAAGTGTTCAGGGACAATCTTCTAGACTAGTCCACTGGAAGCCAAACATGAGGACAGAAATGCAGGTAAAGCTACCCGCGTTGCCTTGCGCACCTCTATACCTCCCGGTAGCACTGGAAGAGTTGCTGATCTTCCAGTGACAGATTCAGTGCTTTCTTATAGATTGATCTCAGTAAGTGAGTCTTGGCAGAATAAGACACCTTGTGAGGAGATACCGGGCATAATGGGCATCAAGATCCCTTATTCTCTCCTCCTTTCTCTTCAGGTCATTCAGTTTGTCCTTGAGGACTGTATCGATGGCCTCATGACCCAGCAGTGCTCCCAAAAGGCTTCAGAAAGGATTGATCGCACAGTTCTGATTATTTCCTGGTTGGTTGTGATGATTTCACACTTTGAGGTATTGAAGCTGAGTGTCTTCGCCAGTTGTAGATCCTCTAGCAGAGACTCTGCTGTATCTGCCAGAATGCCATCGTCCAGGTACCAGATGTTGAGCTCGCTGCCGCTTTACTGCCTTGAGAGAAGTGAAGAGGCTGCTAAGCGAGCTAGATACCTCAAAGGCGATGGGGCCGGATAAAATATCTCGATGGGTCCTGAGAGAGGGAGCGCAGGCGTTATGTGTACCACCAACAACAATCTGCAACACATCTATCGAGATAGGGCGACTACCTGAGGTATGGTAGACATCAATGACGTCCCAAGTTTTAAAACAGGAGACAGACACGAAGCATTAAACTACAGACCAGTGTCACTGACATGTATACTATTCAAAGTCGTGGAGAAGATTATGAGAAGAGTGGTGGAACCCCTAGAAAAGAATGAACTTCTCAACGACAACCAGCACGGTTTCAGGGACAGGAAATCCTGTGTCACAAACCTACTGGAGTTCAATGACAGGGTGACAGCAGTAAGACAAGAGAGAGAGGGGTAGGAAGATTGCATTTTCTTGGACTGTAAGAAGGCGTTTGACACAGTTCCACACAAGAGATTACTACAAATTAAAGACCAGTCAGGTATAACAGGGAAGGCACTGCAATGGATCAGGGAATATCCACAGGGGTCAGTCCTAGGACCGGTGCTGTTTCTGGTATATGTGAACGACATGACTGGTTCCTGGAGTTCAACCTCACCAAGTGCAAAGTCATGAAGATTGGGGAAAGGCAAAGAAGACTGCAGACGGAGTACAGTATAGGGGCCAGAGACTACAAACCTCACTCAAGGAAAACGATCTTGGGGTGAGTATAACACCGGGCACATCTCCTGAGGCGCACATCAACCAAATAACTACTGCAGTATACTGGCTCCTAGCAAACCTAAGAACAGCATTCCGACATCTCAATAAGGAATCGTTCAGAACCCTGTGTACACCGTGTATGTCAGGCCTATAGTGGAGTATGTAGCACCAGTTTAGAACCCACACCTAGCCAAGCACGAATGGAAATTAGAGAAAATGCTAAGGTTTGCAATAAGACTAGTCCCAGAGCTAAGGGGTATGTCCTACGAGGAGAGCTTAAGGTAAATCGACCTGACGACACTAGAGGACAGGAGAGATAGGGAGGATATGATAACGACACATAAAATATCGAGAGGAATAGACAAGCTGGACAAAGACAGAATGTTTCAGAGATGGGACACAGCAACAAGGGGTCAAAATTGGAAGTTGAAGACTCAGATGAATCACAGAGATGTTAGGAAGTATTTCTTCATTAATGGAGTTGTCAGGAAGTGGAATAGTCTGGAAAGTGATGTAGTGAAGGCAGGAACTATACATAGTTTTAAGAAGAGGAATGACAAAGCTCATGGAGCAGAGAGAGTGACCTAAGTAGCGGCAGAGAAGAGGCGGGGCCAGGTGCGGTGACTCGACCCCTGCAACTAAACTAGGTGAGAACACACACACACACACATATTGTTGTTACATTCCTATGCTTTCGATATGCTTCACCATATTATGAATACAATGTTTAAAATTATCTCCATATTATTCTAACTTCTATTTTGAAAATACCTTGAGTGACAATAATCTTAAGAATAATAACCATGGAAGTACGAGGTGAGTTAATCTACCCGGATGAGTATAATTAATAAAATATATTAACTAATTATTTAAATGCCACTTAATAGACACTACACTGTATACAGAAGAAATTACACATTCCTAACCAGGAGATAAATTTGATTCATAATAATAGAGTAGTGTGTGATTAACATCTTGGTATATTTCTAATATCATTACGTAGATTAAGGAAGGATCTTAACCTAAATATAGAAGCTGCAGAAAATAAGCATATGTTTTCTTGATTTAGAAGATGTTGTGAGGACTGCAACGGCCATGTAAGAAAGACGATGACTAGTCATTGTGATATTGCGAGGAGAGAAACGAACTATCAAAACGTCGTTAAGCCAATTCCTCAGAAGTCGTCTGAAGAGCCAGACATCTGCGACATCATATTTCCATTATTGCTGCTGAATTAGAAGATGAATGAAGATAATTTTCTGGGATCTTGAAGGAATTTCGTAGAGTAAGTTCCCACGTCAGCACCCGGATGCCTCTCAAATTCAGCTGAATTTATTAATTCTAGAGTTCTATTGTTAATCAAATAGAATTAAAGGGTGCTATAAAGTAGATATCGAATTGTCTTACTAGAAAGAACTTTTGCGTTATTTCTTATGTATCATTAAGGGAATTTGAGGTAAATTTGTGCTGGGATCACTGTGGCTTACAGCAGAGTGATCCCAGTACAACAAATGTTCTTCCTTAGATGATTGGTTGGGCATTCAATAAGTAATAATTTTCCTAACATCGTTGCACGGCTCTCGTGAACGATTTAAAGGAATTCGATGTGGGAGGTTACCTTGTTCATAAACCTCGGGGTCTTAACAAGGCAGTGGATTTTAAACATGAGCTCTTGTAATGGTGAGTCTCAATAATGTATCCATAAGATTTATTATTGGAAGAATTTCTCACATTTTTCATATACTCATAACCCCAGAGTCAATACTGATTTCTCAGTCATAGCTCCTGGTCAGGCAGCCAACGAGTTCCTTATTACTGAACAGCTCCTAACAAATTTGCCGAAGGGAATTTCAAGAACTGGGAGCTGAATGCTGCTGCTGTGTCTTTGAGATATGTACAATGAGACCTCTAAATGGAGATAACTTGAGCAGCTAAACATTTGGAAATGAAACGAAAGGAACTAGAGTATTTTTTTTGCAGTTTTGCAGTTAAGAAAAGGTACGCCATTATCTTGCACACCACAACGAAGTTAGCACATAGCAATAATACTGGAGAGTTTTTGAAGAAAACACTTATTAAACGAGAAAAGCTGTGAAAATACACAAAAAAAGAACATTAGTCGATGCAACCCTAATATCTGGTTTCCCCAATAACAGAAAGGCACATGTAGCAACGTGATAATAACATGAATCTTCTTAAATAAATATTCAAATGGAAGTTTACACTTCAATGGAGATGCATCGATGAAGGGTGAAGATATGTCCCTTACGTCTTAGAGTTTTCCAGTAATTAAAATAATGAAATGGTGATGATGATGATGATGATAATAATAATAATAATAATTATAATAATAATAATGATAATAATAATACAATCATCATCATCAACCTCCACATCATCAACATTAACATTGAGAAAAACAACAACTGGAATGATAACATACAGTGAATAACCATAACATGACCAGATAACTTCCATAACATGACCAGATAACTTCCATAACATCATAACATGACCAGATAACTTCCATAACATGACCAGATAACTTCCATAACATCATAACATGACCAGATAACTTCCATAACATCATAACATGACCAGATAACTTCCATAACATCA
>WNWK01000465.1:17500-190000 GCA_009830355.1 Cherax destructor
ATTTTTAATAATTATTTTCTCTCGGTTTTCACACAGGAAGACATTAATAATATCCCAGTAATTAATTTTTACAGAGGCCCAGAAGAAGATAAATTATGTAATATCACAGTCACTAGCGAAATGATTATGAAACAGCTGGACCGACTGAAACAAAATAAATCGCCGGGTCCTGATGAGCTTTTTGCAAGGGTTCTTAAGGAATGCAAAATGGAACTCTGTGAACCAATATCTAACATTTTTAATTTATCTCTTCAAACAGGTGTAGTGTCTGATATGTGGAAGATGGCTAATGTAATTCCTATTTTTAAAGCAGGGGACAAGTCACTACCGTCAAACTACCGCCCAATAAGCCTGACCTCAATTGTAGGCAAATTACTAGAGTCAATTATAGCTGATATTATTAGAAGCCATCTAGATAACCATAATTTGATTAATGATACCCAGCATGGATTCACGAGGGCCGTTCCTGCCTATCTAATTTATTAACCTTCTTCAGTAAAGCTTTTGAGGCTGTTGATCACGATAAAGAATTCGATATTGTTTATTTAGACTTTAGTAAGGCTTTTGATAGAGTACCGCACCAGAGACTGTTAAAGAAAGTGGCAGCTCATGGCATTGGGGGAAAAGTGCTGTCATGGATCGAGTCATGGCTCACCAATAGGAAGCAGAGAGTGTGCATAAATGGGGTTAAATCCGAATGGGGACTTGTAACAAGTGGTGTTCCACAGGGATCAGTCTTAGGCCCATTGTTATTTATAATATATATCAATGACCTTGATGAGGGAATTACTAGTGATATGAGTAAATTCGCCGACGACACGAAGATAGGTAGGATAATTGATTCAAACATAGATGTCATAGAACTTCAGGAAGATTTAGACAAACTTAATTCGTGGTCAGAAAAGTGGCAGATGCAGTTCAATGTAGATAAATGCAAGGTTCTGAAGCTCGGGAGTGTCCATAACCCAAGCACTTATAAGTTAAATAACGTAGAACTTAGCCATACAGATTGCGAGAAGGACTTGGGGGTGATGGTAAGCAGCAACCTTAAACCAAGACAGCAATGCCTAAGCGTACGTAATAAGGCAAATAGATTACTGGGATTTATATCAAGAAGTGTTAGCAACAGAAGTCCAGAGGTTATATTACAGCTTTATACATCATTAGTAAGGCCTCACCTAGATTACGCAGCTCAGTTCTGGTCTCCATATTACAGAATGGACATAAATTCGTTAGAAAACATTCAGCGTAGAATGACTAAATTAATACATAGCATTAGAAATCTTCCTTACGAAGAAAGATTGAAGACCCTAAAATTACATTCACTTGTAAGACGTAGAATGAGGGGAGACATGATCGAGGTATACAAGTGGAAAATGGGTATTAACAAAGGGGATATAAATAAGGTCTTGAGGATATCTCTCCAAGAGAGAACCCGCAATAATGGATTCAAGTTAGATAAGTTTAGATTTAGAAAGGCTATAGGAAAGTATTGGTTTGGAAATAGGGTAGTTGATGAGTGGAACAGTCTGCCTAGTAGGGTTATTGAAGCTAGGACCTTGGGTAGTTTCAAATTTAGGTTGGATAAATTCAATGAGTGAGAGGGGTTGGATTTGAGTGGGTCTCGCGCATGAGTGGGTAGAATTGTCAAAGCTTATTTCTTGGGTAGCATTGAAAATTGGGTTGAGCAAATATTCTGTTAGTGGGACGGATTGTGAAGGACCTGCCTAGTATGGGCCAATAGGCCTGCTGCAGTGTTCCTCCTTTCTTATGTTCTTATGTTAGTGGGACGGATTGTGAAGGACCTGCCTAGTATGGGCCAACAGGCCTGCTGCAGTGTTCCTCCTTTCTTATGTTCTTATGTTCTCTCTAGAAAGGCGTAGAATTAGGGGGGATATGATTGAGGTGTATAAATGGAAAACAGGAATAAATAAAGGGGATGTAAATAGTGTGCTGAAAATATCCAGCCAAGACAGGACTCGCAGCAATGGTTTCAAGTTGGAAAAGTTCAGATTCAGGAAGGATATAGGAAAGCACTGGTTTGGTAATAGAGTTGTGGATGAGTGGAACAAACTCCCGAGTACCGTCATAGGGGCTGGGACGTTGTGTAGTTTTAAAAATAGGTTAGATAGATTCATGAGTGGGTGTGGGTGGGTGTGAGTTGGACCTGACTAGCTTCTGCTACTATGTCAGATGCCGAACTAATTCCTTAAGTGGAAGTGACCTGACTACCTGAAGTTTACCTGGAGAGGGTTAACTCCAGGTGGTCGGGTCTAAGCCGGGGAGTGATGGACGTGCCTCGCATGGGTCAGTAGGCCTGCTGCAGTGTTCCTTTTTTCTTATGTTCTTATGTGGTTCTTGTTCAGAATGACGGGCCAGAACAACATGGGTTCGAACCCTGGCTAGTGCAGTGTTGTTATTGATCAATACCACTCGTTCGTGGTTACAATAATATATATAAATACTGCTCGTAGTCTAGTACACCAAACAGGGATGAGAATGAAATTAGCTTGAAAGCTCCAACACTACCGTATATCCTCGGACCAAGAGTGACACACCTGGCGTAGCTGGGTGCTTGGTTCTTGTAGGATTGGGTAGTTTTGTGGTTTAAGGCGTCATGTGGTTCTCTCACTCACAATGACGGACCAGTACAACACGGGTTCGAACCCTGGCTAGTGCAGTGTTGTTATTGATCAATACCACTCGTTCGTGGTTGCAATAATATATATATATGTATATTATTATATATTCATTCATATAAATACGCTCCTTTCATAGTTAAATATTTAATTTTTATAATATTAGAATGTTTGAAGGTATACACATTTTATGTTTAAAACAATGTTCATCAGCTCTAATGATCCAATCAGAAAGAAATGTAGAATGCAAGTTTAACGAATAACACTTTATTAAGTGCTAAAGTTTTGACAAAATCGACCGCTAACTTTCTTAATTTATCCTAACTTTTAAACATGCCCTTTAACCTCACAGTTTCTGGATTATATTTTGACTTGGAGTCTAGTTCTTTAATTCTTGAATTTCTGCACAGTCCATATTTTTTGCAGTCACTTTGGATTTTGATAGGGAAATTAACTAACTGCTTTTAGCCATGTATAGTAAACCTTGTCACTGTACTTAACCATTCTTAAATGTTTTATATTTCGGCAATATTTTAAAGTTATTGATTTATGAAATTTCTGATGTTTTTGGTTTTCACAAAATAGAAGTAAGTATAGTGGATTGAAGAACTCGCATCTAATCCACACCATGGAAATGATGTTAATAATTGTGTTGTACTTGCTTCCTTGGCTTGTGTCTCTCAACGGTCAAGGAACGGACTGAGTAACTCCCTCTTCCGGTAAATACTTCTTTCCATTCTCTTATCTGAATGATATTTTGACTTATATTTATATTATGTAACATAAATAAACTGATATTGCATTACGTTATGCGACTATAAGTTTCCTTGGGAAAAAGTCTGCTATCCTTCACACTTTCACACGTCTCCGTGCGTCGTCAGGAGCTATGTTGTGAGAGTACCAACAAAAGAATTGAGGGAAAGTTTCATCGGAGTAAGTTTGCGTGGCAACACCAGCCAGCTTGTCTTGTAAGAAGCTGGCTGGTGTCACCACTCAAGCTTACTTCATGTAGATGCATGAAGCTGCTTTCCAGGGAAACTCTCTTTATTTGGATCACTTAAATAAACACTTATAATTTCTTTGACACGGCTCATGATGACTCACGAAACCGTAATAACATGATTGCAAACAAACCACGGTAAGGGTGGGGATCGAACTCATGGCGAGTGAGTTGTAAAACTCCGGGAGAGCGCGTAAGCCACTGGGCCAGCTGGTTACAATAACACTCATCCAATTCGAGTTCGTCACGGCCACTTTGGCAGAAGATTCATATATGGTGTATAAATATACCTAGTTGGATGAATCTTATTGTAGCCAGCTGACGCAGTGGCTTACGCACCGGTCTGGAATTTTACGACTCACTCGCCGTGAGTTTGAGCTAGACCCGTACCGTAGTTTGACAGCTCATGTTCTGTATGGAAAATCATCATCTCTGGACAAAGTGCAATACGTCCTTGCAACATACATAGTCTCCTCTCCCCGGCCACCACTTCTCTCATTCGATAATTGGCTGATTATTCGGAGAACCGACTTTAGCGTCATACTCTTCAACAACAATTGTGAACTATCAACAAATGCGCATCTAAAATAAAAACGAAATCCACAGTTCTCTCTTTTCTCACAAGGTCTTTTTCTAACCCTGTATTATCTGTTCGCTGCTGTTTATTAGATTCGTGGCACGACTAGTTCCTAATTAGTCTAAACTGGGCTTCCGTCGGAGTTTAATCAAGGACGGGAAGCGGTGATTGGCTGTTGAGAGGTTCCAACATAGGTACCAGGCACCTCTTCCAGGGTGGCAAGTCCCCAAACACCGTGCGTAATTTGTTGCTTTCGACCGAGTGTGAAATTTTCAGTTTGCTTAACGCCCTTTAGTAGTAAAGGGCCATGGTTATTGCTGTCTATGACTAGTTATGGTTTTCTGGGGATAAATTATTTGGGATATCTGGGAGATAAACAGGGAGGAGTTAAGTTAAATAATGAGGGGAGAGAGGGAGGACGTGAGTAACGGAGTGGGATGAATCATGCTGAAAGATTCGCACATCTCTATTTATGTATCCTGTATGATAAAAGTAGTACAACTACAGTAGTAGTTGTAATAGTTGCTGTAGCACTAGTTATATAAGTAGTAGTAGTAATAACTGTAGCACTAGTTATAGTAGTCGTAGTGGCTGTATCACTAATTATAGTAGTACCAGTAGCACTAGTTACAGTATTATTAGTAGAACAAGAATTCCTAGTAGCAGTACTAGTAGCGGATCTTTAATAGGAAAGTACAAGCAGAAGTAACAGAGATAGTGATTGCGATAGTACCAGTAACACTCGCACATACACGGGTTTATAAACTGTCATATATTTCATGAAGAGTTATACCTGTGTGGGCCATTCAGTGCCAGAGGTTCCATAGACTCTAGCCTCTGTAAATTCAGGTTATTTGTAATCGTCCAAAAGTCAACAAATTAGAGCAAATATCAACAAGTGTTAGGATCAAAAAGAGACTTATAACATAAATCATTAAACAGGAACCACATAATTACATAACATAATGTATAATATCTATTCACCTTGTTTTCAAATATAGACGCTCTATTATTATCTATAATTTCATTGGGTAATCTGTTCTATATATTACAATAGGTCAACGAAAAATATCTTCCCCTTAGTTGAATAAAATAATTTACTTTCATTGTTGCTCTATAAGTCTTCAGTTGTTTTAATGGTTTTACTCGTTATTGCCAACGCAATAAACCACGAAAGCGCTTGAAATATTATTATTTTTATGTACCGTAACAGAAATCTTTCAGTAATTCAGATTTTTAGTCGTAAAATGCAATTGATTGATAATGTTTAAAGTAGTTACCCCTCACGTTCATTATTATACACCCCTTCTCCCATTAAAAGAGCGACACCCCATATTAAAAGAGTAACCCCTTCCCTCATTACAAGAGACAACCCCTCATTTAAAGAGTGATCCCCTCAACTCATTAACGAATAACCTCATTAAAGAGCAAACTACTTATCCCATTAAAGAGCAAACTACTTACCTCATAAGGCAAACTACTCATTAAAGAACAAACTACTTACTCTTTGAGCAAACTACTTATCCCATTAAAGAGCAAACTACTTACCTCATTAAAGAGCAAACTACTTATCCCATTAAAGAGCAAACTACTTACCTCATTAAAGAGCAAACTACTTACCTCATTAAAGAGCAAACTACTTACCTCATTAAAGAGCAAACTACTTACCTCATTAAAGAGCAACCTCAACTCTTATTAGAGAGTAATCCTTCCTAACTTCATTTAAATAGTAACTCTCCACTCCTCATTAAAAGTGTAACTCCTTCCCCGCATTAGAAGAGTAAGTCTCTCCCTTTCCCCTCATATAAAGAGTAACTCTCTCTCTCTACCGTTCCCATCATTCAAAAAGTAAGTCTCTCCCTTTCCCCTCATTCAAAGAATAACTCTCTCCCTTCCCCTCATCCAAAGAGTAACTCCTCCCTTTCCCTCACTCAAAACGTAACTTCACTTCAGCTCATTCAAAGAGTAACTCTCTCCCCTTCCCCTCATTCAAAGAGTAACTCTCTCCCCTTCCCCTCATTCAAAGAGTAACTCCTCCCCTTCCCCTCACTAGCAGCGTAGCTTCCTTAACATTATATTAAAGGTAATCCTATCCCTTCATTCAGAGAGTAGTCTTCTTCCCATCATTAAAAGGATACTTTCATCTCTCTGTTATTTCAACAGTAATTCCCTTTACCCTCAACAGAAGAATGCCATCATATCTATTATCTATTATTTTCAACATAAACGTCATTCCTTAATAAAATGTAAATAACAGAGTATTTTGTCTTCCTCTTATTTTAATTGAAATACAGTACACTTTATTAGAAGAGGAGCCCCTTTTCTTTTCATTAAAAGAGGAGTCCCTCTTCTTTTTATTATAAGAGGAAGCCCCTTTCCCTCCTCATCCTTCTCCTCTTTAACAAAAGATTAATCCCATTCCCATTCCCGTTTTTGAGTATAAAAATAATCATTTACTGAAGCAGTAACCCCTCACCCCCTCTACTAGACAAGAGTAGCCCCTCCCATATTAAAACTACTAGACAAGAGTAGCCCCTCCCATATTAAAAGACTATGGCTGTTCCCCATTAATAGTTAATAAAATCGTAATTAATTCCTTCCTTGAAGCGAGAGAGCAGCCTCTCCTCTCACTAAGTAATCCCACCTCCACTTGTTAATTGTAATCTCCCACCTCCACTCATTAACTGTAATCCTCTCCCCTTATTAAAATAGTAATTTATTTTCCCCTCATTCACAAGCATAACCCATGCCCCTTAACCCAGCTTCCCACAAGAAAAACATGAATCATCCTCACAAAACTCCATGCAATCAAAAAAATAAGTATTATATGTACTTGAAAAGAAGCAGCTCTGGGCCAGACATATGTTTTTATGTCATCATTCTCCTCCACGGCTTTAATGATCACACAATATTCCTGCAACATCAAATTACATCAAGCTGATCTATGATTGGACCGAGAGCAAAAAGCTCTCGCTTCACACGGCGAGGGTCAGGGTTCGATTCCCGGCGAATGGGTGGAAGCATCGGACGTGTTTCCTTACACCGGTTGTCCATGTTCACCCATCAGTAAAATGGGTACCTGGGTGTTAGTTGACTGGTGTGGGTCGCATCCTGGGACAAAAACTGACCTAATTTGCCGAAATGCTCTGCATAACAAGGGATTTTCTATATAGTAGTATGTCATTGATGTCAGCAAGACCTGTACATCTTGTACATGTACTTGTAAATAATATATATATATATATATATATATATATATATATATATTTATATATATATATATATATATATATATATATATATATATATAGGATGGGGTCCACCTCTGGTGTAAATTGTGGGACCCATAGCCTCGGAGAAGTGGATAAAAAGGCTACAAGGAAGAATATTTAGATTTCTTTCTGAAGCCATTTTAATATTCCACTTCCCCTACCACCCCATCTTTTCATTGTGTATAAACTTTATTTCAAGACAAAATACATTGACAAAATACATTGACAAGAATACAATAGGGAGTAAAACAACATAGATAACAACTCAGAGCTACATGTCAAATACTTCGTCCAGCTCTCCGGCAGTGGGCCGCATGCCCAGAATGCTGCAGGCATTTTCCCTCTGGATCGCAACACTGAGTTTCTGAAAGAGGAAGCTACTCGCCCTGTGGTCCTTGGTTTCTATGATGAGTTTTTCGCCCAGCTCTTTGAAAAACTTTAGAGCACACTTGCCCCATGCTCCAAGGGTCTCCGACCCTATTGGGATGAAGTTATAGCAAGGGGAAAGACCTTCATATTTGCGAGTCTTCTGGGTCTCCCTGTGGCTCGCAGCTCCACAACCTTCGGCTACGGAGTATGGCAAGTAGGTGTCTGCCATTGTGGCAGCACAGGTGTAGTCGCAAGCAATCTGCTTACCATCCTTCCAGGGTAGCATAGTGGCTCCATCAGGACGCTTTTGACTTCCATCAGAACTCTGCACTTGAGGTTCCCGTTGAGCTGGGCAACGGGCTGTGGCGAGGCTTCTCTTTATGATGTCGTTGACCTCCTCATGTCTAGCATACTTCCTTCTGATGTGTGACACACGAGACCATGAAGTCCGAATTGATCAGCCGTCGCCCCACCGCAAATACACCTATGTTCGGTGAGGATGGGGGCGGCTAGGCGAAGAGCAACACCAATATAACGACGACAGCAACAAAGGTAACTAAACGATAGCAAATGAACACCAACAACTCCAAATGTGCAACTGAACAATAACAAAAAATAACTGATCAATAACAACTTAGCAAAAACAACAACAACAGCTGAACAACAAAAGCAAAGACAACTGAACAACATTAGCAACAATAGAACAATAACAACAATAGAACAACAGCAGAATAGCAACAACTGAACATCAAATGAACAAAAACAACAACTGAACAACAAGAGAACGATAGTTGAACAAAAATAGGTAAACAACAACTGAACAAAAGTAGCTGAACAACTGAACAAAAATAGCTGAACAAAAAACTATCAATAACAACATCATCAACAACAAAAATAACAACAATTGTAACTGAACAATAAAAACAGTAAGTGAACAACAGCAACTGAATAACATCAATAACAATAACATCAATAACATCAGCAGCAACAATATCAGCAAATGAACTGCTACGCAACAACTGAATATCTTCAACAACAACAACGGCATTAAATGAACAATTAATGCTGCTGTTGTTGAACAACAATAACAACAACCAAAACTTATTAACTACAACTAAACAACAATACCTGAACAACAACAACTTAACACTAACAATAACATCAACAACAACAAACACAAAGAACAGAACACCTAAACAACAAACACAAAGACCAGAACACCTAAACAACAAGAACAACAGAACATCAACAACAACATTAAACGACAACGACAACAACAACAGCAAAGGTTGTAGTGTAATAAGAAGGAAATATAAAAAAACGGTCAAAACGCTGGACCTTGACAACTCGCCAGATATTGAGGTGGAAGTTGAGGGAGAGAAAGTTGGATGGCGCTGCAGAGGTGCAAAGTGATATTGAAAATAAAGTTTGCTCAGCGCCTGGCCAAAATCCTGCAGCCGACCGCAAAAAAATAGAAGGAAGCCTCATCAGAATTCCTGCACGCGCCCCTTATTTTTATTTGCTCCTCTTCCTTTTTTTTCTTATTTTAGCTTTCTCATTTATTCTTTGTGTGTCCGTCCGTTTCTTCTGTTTTTTTCTTTTTAAATCTCTCTGTTACAGCCTGCCTTCCTTTGTCCTTGTTTTTCTTTGCTTGTTTCAGTCGAAGCTTCTTCCCTCCTTTGATTCTTATCCTGCCCAATTCACCTTTTTCTCCCTCTTTATTTATTCGTATTTAAGAGTTTTATAGAACTTGGGATAAGAGTTGCCGAAGGAATTTTAGAAGTTAGAAGCCATTATTATACTACCTCGATCCGTTATTGAGATAATTTATAGGGATATCTGCATTTAGCAATATTCATATAGACTTCTGGGTTGAAATTAAAGTCATATGTGAGCCAGAGCTTTCATTTGCTGACATTAATTAATTTATTGATTATATATATATTTTTTGTGAGGACATACTCCAAGTGTGCGAATCAGTTGAGGAATAAGTAATTGCTTATGGAGCGATGCCCTTCAGGACAAAAAGCCATAGGAAAACTGCTGGTGGATGTCTTCTGCAGTTTTGTTGCAATCCATGGACTGGGAAAATTGCAAAAAACTTGAGGACATTGGCCACTTCTATATGAGTTAGGCAATACATATATTTCCAGTGATGGAATCTGTGATGTAGTGACAGATCTAGCTAAGCCGAGATGACGCTTCGAAAAAGTCCCTTTGTGTGTTCCTTTACCTTTCTAAAGATCATAGATGGGAAGAAAGTCACTCTTGGTTGTACAATAGAAGAACAATGTACCTCTGTGAATTTACGTTAGTGGGCAGTGTTATATTTGGCACTGAAATAACTTTGATACCTAAGCTGCTCTTGCTAAATTACTATAATATAGTGTAGCTTAAGCCTGGCCAGCTTACATAGAGTCAGCCTGAACTTAGTTGGCGTTGCTTTGCATAAGAGAAGCACTTCTGGCTTTGTGATGCTTAGATTGCGTTTCGCGTACTTATGTCTAATTTTATTATTTTTTAAATTAAATTATGTATTTTTATTTTTATTTTTATAGTTTTTAAGTAGGTATCTGTGAAAGGAAACCTTAAGCAGCCTGATTTTTTCTCCTCCAACTTTTCAAAAACAAATTTTCGCTCATTTCATTAGGCCTTATCCACTCTGGTGTATGTAACAGCTGAGATTCTAGTAACACTTGGTATGTGCAGTGATTCAATGATCAAAATTGTTGAAGATATACCCTAGCACCCTTCAATGGTTTCGATAACCCAAAAACCACAAATGCACAATACCGTGACTAGAACAATGCACAAATAACCGCACATAGCACAGAGAAGTTTCAGTCCGACTTGGACCATTTACAAGTCACAGTGTGACTTGTAAATAGTCCAAGTTGGATTGAAACGTCGTCGTAACCTTCTCTATACTAAATATTGAGAAATTTTCGTTCCCGTTAAATCGCATAGAATATATTTGTGTCTACCTCATCTGAGCGACTACAATATATGAAAACTGATGTATATGATGGCTAGAAGAGTCCTCATTAAGGTACGTTTGTGTGCGGGAAAATTTGTCAGTGCACTAAATTTATTAATAAAATACAGAGTCGTTGGAATCCATGCATAACTGCAGAATGCCTCTCTATACTGGCTTCAAATTTTCAGCAATGGTTTGTTTTCCTGAAAGCAAAGCTTACGCACATATTGGGCTTCATAAAGTCCAATTTACCAATTTTGTTAAAGAAAGAGAAATATTGATTTCTATTCAATAATTAAAGAATTCTTCATCTTACCAGCTTCAAAATATTAACCCCAGCTTCAAATATTAACCCCAGCTTCAAAATATTAACCCCAGCTTCAAAATATTAACCCAAGCTTCAAAATATTAACCCCAGCTTCAAAATATTAACCCCAGCTTCAAAATATTAACCCCAGCTTCAAAATATTAACGCTGATGCTTTTCATAAGGACATAAGTTTAGACTATTTAGGTAGAAATTTGAAATATTATTCAAATTGTTAATTAAAATGACTTGGAGTCGTCTGAGAACACCTCTTCCAAAAGGCTTCAAACTTTCATTGTTAACGGTCTTTCTATAAAAGAACTTGTCTTTTACTTCTATGTAAATTTTAAATTGCCAATTTTATTAAATAAATTGGCTACCATGTAATAAGCAGGGAATGCCTCTTCTGATCGGATTGAAACTGTTTTTTGTACTAAATTTGGATTATCAGATCTATTGAATATTTTTTATTAAAGTGGACTTTTCCAATAAGTCCAAAATCAAATGTTTTTTTTTCTTAGAGGATTGTTGAGAATTTTAAATAGAATGAAGAAAATCGAGAGATGATGATTAAGACATATGAACAACAGTTGGCTGTCTTTATTGTTGAAACTTATCGCCTCACAGTAGACTTCTTCAGTCACATGTAGAAGCAGCAGGTGTATTGCACCTGCTGTCCTATTTACCTGGAGTTTACCTGGATAAAGTTCCTGGGGGTCAACGCCCCCGCGGCCCGGTCTGTGACCAAGCCTCATGGTGGATCAGAGCCTGATCAACCAGGCTGTTACTGCTGGCAGCACGTAGTCCGACATTCGAACCACAGCCCGGCTGGTCAGGTACCGACTTTAGGTGCCTGTCCAGTGCCTGCTTGAAGACAGCCAGGGGTCTATTGGTAATCCCCCTTATGTACGCTGGGAGGCAGTTGAACAGTCTTGGGCCCCTGATACTTATTGTGTTGTCTCTCAACGTGCTAGTGCTACCAAACCTAACCTCTCTCTCTCTCTCTCTCCCGCTATTTTCCATTCTTTAATTCATCGCTAATTCAGAAGGAGGATGAATTAAACTTGATGAATTCGACAGTTCCGCAGAAGCAAAATTTCCTCTCCCCCTTGTTGAGAAGTAAAATTTATGTCCATCGTAGCGGAGTACGGAGAGTGTTTCCACGGAGCTATATTATCAAGGTTATTAAAACTGACGACAAGGCATAATTAACAATGTTCCCCAAGGCTCTTAATGAAGAGCAGGACCTGAATTAAACATGAGCTTAAAAGATGTGGTGATGAAAGGTAATGAAGTGGAGAAAGAACAGAAGAGAAATGAGAGAAAGGTTGATGGAGATGAATCCTTATTTTCAACATTATTCTTATTATTTAAATCTTGTTTCTTGTGTTGCTTCCATTTGTTTTAGTGTAAATAATTTTTTAGCTGACGTTGTACTTATTAATGGTATATTCTGTAGCCAGTGTTACTCTCCGATTTCGTTAACTTTCGCTTGTGTTTATGTATGCCTATCTTTCCTAATTTTTCAATTGAGCTCCAACTGTTGGACTCACCTCTCAACATTTTGTTGCCTAATATCAATGTTTCTTTGGCTTCTCAATACTGCATGCAACAATGCAACAAACAACAACCAGCACACAATGCTAGACTCATAGGTATAAGAGAAAAATCTAACATATATGGGAGCAATATCTGGTCCCTCCCACGTTAATAACTTTGTCTTTGTCCACCTGGTTTGTGTCCCAGAGTTCTGTACTCTTGGGATCGTGTGTCGTTTGGTCCAAATTTGTTGAAGTTGAACCACATTGCATGTGGGGTTGCAGCCCATGGCAAGTGCGTGGTTTTTCGACTCACTTATAATATTATCTTAATTTCTACAAGCTGACATCAATGACATACTAATATATAGAAAGTCGCTTGTTATGCAGAGCATTTCGGGAAAAATTAGCTCAATTTTGACCCAGGATGAGACCCACACCAGTCCACTAACACCCAGGTACCCATCTTTACTGATGGGTGACCATGGACAACCGGTGTAAAGAAACATACCCAATGTTTTCATCCTTTACCAGAAATCGAATCCTGATCCTCACCGTGTAAAGCAAGAGCGTTTGCCACTAGGTCACGGGTTGCCGTGATTTCTAACCCCAACCCGAAATGTGGGCAGTTTGCGATAGTGTTATTATAATTTTCGTGAGTCTTGTTGAAGTTGATTTTCAAATAATGACGGCCACAATATAAATAATCAAAGACGGAGGATCAAGAGCAGAATGACTTACTTGAGATATTTAATGTGTTATGATGTGACTGTATTTCACTGTTTGTGAATATTCTGTTTTTTTATAGGCTTAAGAAAGTTTATTTAATCTTTTGTTACTCTTGTTCGTGACGCCTAATAAACCGAATCATCCAGTTTGGCGTATTTGGCAAGGGTCCACTTTGCCGATTAAGCAGAATGATTTTTTTCCCCATAAATTAGCAGAAATAGAGCTGAGCATTACGAAACAAATTATTTATAATTGATTTTAATGAATAGCAAATAAATTTAAATTAACCTATGATATATATAACAGAATTTAGGTAGTAAAAACTAGGTTAGTTTAAGTGAGGTTAGGTGAGGTTTGCATGTAAGTTTTGGCCCAAAAATGTAAATCTTCAAATCTTTATCAATAAAAAATTAGCTATAAATCTGTGATATATATATATATATATATATATATATATATATATATATATATATATATATATATATATATATATATATATATATATAAAAGCAGTTTTGAAAATAATATGAATATTTCTTTTGGTTTATATAAATTGGATTCTTTTATAATTAATAAAATTTGGGAAGAATTTAATAATAAATTGGACTAATCTTAATTCTTGGGAAGAGTTTCAGGTCCTTTCTTATTTTCCTCTTCACAGAGTCGTGAGATGTTACGCTGCTGTGAGGTGTAGTCTTTGTTAGTGTGATGTGACTGTGAGGTGTAGTCTCGCCCTTATATAAGCCCTTCTTGTCATGTTTCCTGTTATAGTTCCTTGATAATGTGAGTAGTCACGAAAGCGCTTGGAATTCTTCTATTTATTCATAGTGGTTTTTTGCATATATATATATATATATATATATATATATATATATATATATATATATATATATATATATATATATATATATATATATGTCGTGCCGATTAGGTAAAACTGGTCAATTAGCAAGAACTCATCTAAAATTAAGTCCTTTCTAAAATTTTCTCTTATACGTTTAAAGATATATATTTTTCATTTATGTTAATGTAAGAATTTATAATTTTGTACCAAGAGAAACTTTGAAAACCTACCTAACCTTATTACAACAAGCGCAATTTAATTTAGCCTAACCTAACTAAATATATTTTAGATACGTTAATATTAATTTAATATTTAACAAACACAAAGAAATATATTTTTTCGTTATGTTCAGAATGATTTTGGCGAAATTATTGCATACACAAATTTTCACTTGTCTTATATGGCAAGGTGAGCGTTGCTATATATATATATATATATATATATATATATATATATATATATATATATATATATATATATATATATGTCGTGCCGATTAGGTAAAACTTGTGATGTTGGCTTAAATAGCAACGCTCACCTTGCCATATAAGACAAGTGAAAATTTGTGTATGCAATAATTTCGCCAAAATCATTCTGAACATAACGAAAAAATATATTTCATTGTGTTTGTTTATTATTAAATTAATATTAACGTATCTAAAATATATTTAGTTGGGTTAGGCAAAATTAAATTGTGCTTGTTGTAATAAGGTTAGGTAGGTTTTCAAAGTTTCTCTTGGTACAAAATTATAAATTTTACATTAACATAAATGAAAAATATATCTTTAAACGTATAAGAGAAATTTTTAGAAAGGACTTAATTTTAGATGAGTTCTTGCTAATTGACCAGTTTTACCTAATCGGCACGACATATATATATATATATATATATATATATATATATATATATATATATATATATATATATATATATATATATATATATATATATATATATATATATACAGTGGACCCTCGGTTAATGAAAAACTTCATCCCAGAAGCCTGCTCAAGTGCCATTACCGAACGAATTTACTTCCTTAAGAAATAATGTCACGTAGGTTAGTCTATTTCAGACCCAAAAATACACTTCCACATGCACTTACAATATTATACTTACATAATTGTACGATTTCCGGGTGTTCGTTAACCGAGGGTCCACTGTATGTATATATATATATATATATATATATATATATATATATATATATATAATAAAAGTAATGATTTTGTTCCAAAAGAACCTTTGGAAATTCACCTAACCTTATTATAACAAGCGCAATTTATTTAGCCTAATCCAACTAAATATATTTTATAAGTTTACAATAATTTAATAATAAACACAATGAAATATATTTTTTTCGTTAGATTCAGAATGATTTTAATAACATTGAAACACCTTATCACAGCACTAGATAGACTAGCTCCATGATAGTTATTGATTTTTAAACCATCACTGAATACCTTGACTAACATAGCAACTCAAGTATCATACTCGCTGGAAAAAAAAAACAATATGCCAAAATCGCTAGACAAAAATCAAAGATAAAGGAATTAATGTACATGTACAAAATCTTATGTATTAGAACTAACAGCGGCTTATTCCAACATGATAAAGTTGATAATAAGTCGAAAATATTTTTATTTTGTTTTGGTGAAGCATAAGGAATATATTTATGAGAATTAAATAATGAAGGTCACATGAATGCCGTTTGAAGTCTGAGTAGAACTTTAGCATTTTAAATAAATAAAAAATCACTGTAGAACACATTTTAGAGTTATTTTCAATAAAATCAACCTGCATGTTATGATGAAACATCAAAATAGAGTGGACACTTGCCCATGAATTAAGAAAACGGACAGAGAAACAAAAATACAGTGAAACGCAATGCAAAAACTGTATATTTCCATTTCCGCCTCAAATCTCCAGTAGTTCACGAAAATGAAAAGTGTCGGTTTGTGTAGTGAGGAAATCTACAGGTCATATACAGGTTGAGGATCAAGGGCCACTAAACTTAATCAAACAATGAGTAGTGTTGCTGGACACCAAGTAGCCTAAAACACGTTGAAGTAAGACTTATGCTTCTTTACAAGTATATTTGACAATTTAGCATTTACACAGATAGTGATCACAACTAAACATCAAGTGGTCAGTCATATGGTAAATTTCGTGAAAACTATGTCCTTGAATATCAACTTATTTAGAAATGGAGAGTAAATGAATATGTGTTTATCAAAGTAATAAAAGAATAAAGAAGATACTAGAAACACTCAGCAAATATCTTAAATTTGCTTATAATAGTTAAAGCTGATCATATAACACAACAGTAAAGAATGTACTCCACTGTACACCAGAAACCTTTTGAGACCTAGTTTCTTCGTGTATGTCTTTCCACATTTTCTCCCTCTACCATATTCAAGATAGCAACCAGACAAAAAATAAATCACCTATTTCATCAGCAAGATTCAAATTCATTAAATTTTGTCAAGGCAATAGGTAGTAACTATTTCTTGCTCGAGGTGCGAACAGTCACTGACCTATCCCTTCTGCACCGTGTAAAAAAATCTGTTTAAAAGTGACATTCTGGTTTGAATACAGTAATGAAATTTCTGGCATATCATACCACGAATTTTTGGCATAGTTGCCATTTTATTCTCGCTTTGCGTGCACTGCACAAAAATGGATATAGCAACACTTTTATCTTAATCATGTTAATCGTTTATGTATATATGTAGATTATTACAAAAATAGACCTGGGCAAACATTGTGGCTAACCATACCACGGGTATCAAACTATGTTCCAGGAAGAGAGACAGTTCGTGTATGGCTATACGTACTATATATGTTCGTCTACTTTAGGAGAAACCTACATTCAGTTTAGTGCCGATTATATATATATATATATATATATAAGTATATATATATATATATATATATATATATATATATATATATATATATATATATATATATATATATATATATATATATATATATATATATATATATATATATATATATAACCTCTGGTTTTTCTTTATTTTCTTACTAGATCTTGTTCTTTTGATTCCCTCTTCTCTCCATGGGAAAGTGGAACAGAATTCTATCTCCGTAAGCCATGCGTGCACTGCGACTAACATGCCGGGAGCAAGGTGCTAGTGACCCCTTCTGTTATACATAACTAAAGTTAAAAATAGAAACTTTTTACTCTGTGGAATATAATATTTAAGAATTTTTCTTTTAGAATTGTTATGTATAATTTTGTTTAAGTAACAGCCATATTATCTGGACTGTCATTTCTGAACTCTTCCATTATTTCATTAGCTTTATTTCCAATATATCATTCGCCATAGTGCACAGAACTGTGGTTTCTCTTCAGGACGCAGTACGACTGCAAGCAGGAGGGTGAACTGCTCTGTGTGACGGTGTAGTTAGGGCTTAGAAATGGGATTGGGGTCGCTGAATATAGAAGGTGTTAGTAGAGTTTATGGGGTGATTGGACAGGAATGGCGGAGGGCTCAGATTTATTTGGTTGGAATATTGTGGTATAGGAAAAGAAGAAGGAAAAACGTATGGCATATAGGTAAACTTACTTTGAGGGAATCATTATTAATTTAATGAAGTACACTGATAATAGGTGAATTACGATGTAACATATCACTCGAATTCAAAAAGTCGCTTATCAGGTTCGTTTGTACACAATAAAAATGAAGGAGAAAAACAGGAAAGAACACGAGGTGACACAATAAAATAAAATAAAAGCAAAATTCGATCAGGTAGGAAAATAAAAAAAATTAAAAATAAACATCGAGGACAGTACTGATACTCTCTCTCTCTCTCTCTCTCTCTCTCTCTATATATATATATATATATATATATATATATATATATATATATATATATATAATATATATATATATATATATATATATATATATATATATATATATATATCGTGCCGATTAGGTAAGACTTGCGATTTTGGCTTAAATAGCACCGCTCACCTTGCCATATAAGACAAGTGAAAATTGTGTATGCAATAATTTCGCCAAAATCATTCTGAACATAACGAAAAAAATATATTTCATTGTGTTTGTTTATTATTAAATTAATGTTAACGTATCTAAAATACATTTAGTTGCGTTAGGCTAAATTAAATTGCGCTTGTTGTAATAAGGTTAGGTAGGTTTTCAAAGTTTCTCTTGGTACAAAATTATAAATTCTTACATTAACATAAATGAAAAAAATATATCTTTAAACGTATACGAGAAAATTTTAGAAAGGACTTAATTTTAGATGAGTTCTTGCTAATTGACCAGTTTTACCTAATCGGTGTTAATGTTGCAGTTTTATAACTGTAGTGTAAAGCACCCTTCTGGCAAGACAGTGATGGAGTGAGTGATGATGAAAGTTTTTTTTCGGGCCACCCGCCTTGGTGGAATCGGCCGATGTGTTAATAAAAAATAAAAATATATATATATATATATTATTGTGACCACGAACGAGTGGTATTGATATTTAACTACACTGCACTAGCCAGGGGTCGAACCCATAATGCTTTGGCCCGCCTCATGATGAGCGAAAACCCATGACGCTCTAGTCCACTGAACCACACAGATATTTAAGAGATCTGTGTGTAGGTTCGTGTAACTATTTTAATTAAATAATGGATACTGCCCATGAGTAAAGAATGAATAAGTGGGGATTAAAGAGAGATCTGTGAAATGAAAAGAGAAGAATTTCGAAATGAGGAGAAAATGTGAAATGAAGATATATTTGTTATTATTTTTATATTAATGTGAGAGCGCTAAACTCGTATTAATTATGCAGTGCCTGGAGTATGCGAAATAATTATATTCGATCCAAAGAAAATGAGCACTTCTCCAAGGCAGTGGATCAAGAAATTTCCCAGACATCTTGGGACATTAAGAAAGTGAAAAAAAAAAAGAGAAAAAGAACCTTGACGGTGTTCTTGTTGAGAATCCAAGAAGCTGGACAAAATATCGCCAGGTGGACTAAAAAGATCACTTTAAAGAAAACTGGCAATCGAACACATGAGCATGGCGATAAGGTGAACTATCTTATGGGCAAGACGTGTTTCCACTAGTGGGTCCCTCAGACATACACACCTGTGACCACGTCTTCAACTGCTGCCTATCTCAATTTCTGCTGCAATTCCATTGCTGTCTTCTGGCCCACATTGTGAGTATGACCTACTTCCAGTAGTGGGTCCCGCCTACTTGTGACAATGTCTTCAACTGCTGCACATTGCCTCTGGATCCAGTATATAAGTGTCCACCCTCACGCATCTGAATTATATGGAAAAACCTTCTGCACAGGTGATATACCTCACCAATAAAGTTACCCAGGTGTTGCACATGTGTTTTATTCATCAACATGTTGGTATTGCACCACTGATATAATAGTGATTTCTTGATGTGTTTGCACCTCCAGCGACAGTGAAAGTAGATAAGCGGATTATATAACTCAGCATATACAGAGAAAGATCGCATTCAGCAGGATTCGAAGTTACGTTAGGGAGGCTGGCACGGTTCCCCCAAGTGACGTTCTAGACCACTCTGCCACGGTCTAGAGCAGGGTGGGGAAACTTTTTATGTTGGAAGGTGGAAGGCCACATTAAAGTTAGTTGTAATCTAATACGGCCTCATTCAAGAAATTTTAATTAGATATTCTGCTAAATGTCAGTAAAAAGAAGTTGATTCTTATAAGCAGCTTTATCGATCCTCATGTAGACGATGTACTTTAAGGTCAATAAAGCGGTCAACTAAATCTCTCCTTCAACATATAAATAATTGTGGTGGCGTAATGTTAATGTGAACATCAGTGTTTGTTTACTGGGGTAGTTCTGAAGGGATGCTTCAGTTCTGCTGCTGCGGTGGTGCTACTACAGTGGTGCTGAGTGCTGTTGCGGTGGTGCGACTACAGTGGTGCTAAGTGCTGCTTCGGTGGTGCGACTACAGTGGTGCTGAGTGCTGCTGCGTTGGTTTTCAGTGGTATTTGCGGTGGTGCTGCAGGTGCTGATGCAGTAGTGCTCAAGTGGTGCTTGAGTGGTGCTGCAAATGGGCTCCGTTGGTGCTGATGAGGTACTTTTGTTGAACAGCAGTGGTGCCTCAGTGGCTTTGTGGTGTGCAGTTGTAGTTGTGTTGTTGTGGTGTTCAGTGGTGCTGCATTGAGGTAATGGTGGTGCTTCAGCGGTACTTTGGCGTTGCTGCAGTGATGTTTCAGATTTTTTTTCAGTGGTGCTTTTGTGGTGCTCATTGGTACTGCAGTGATGATGTAGAAGTACTGCAATGGTGCTGCTGGCTGAGAACAGCAGTGCCAAGTATCTGCGATGAAACTGTAGTGCCAAGAAGCTGCGGTGCTGTAATGGTACCGTAGTATCACTGTTGTTGCTGTGCTGTGGTCGTATTTGCTACGAAGGTGCTACGTCTGTGTTACAGGAGAAATGCAGTAGCAATGTTGAGACACTGCGGAAGCACTGCTTTCTTATTCAGTGCTTCAATGAAACGGAGGCGCTGTTATGGCATTGCGGTAGTATTGCATTCAAGCACCATCAGTGGATTTGTTGCAGTGCGGATCACTGCGGATCACTGCGGTCACTGGCAACGTGTTCTGGTAAAAGCACTGCATAGGCATTCCATTAACAGTAAGCTGATTATTCTTGGATGTGACAGATTCTAAATTATTCGGAACTGTGACTGTCAATTACTTTATCCCCTGCACGCCCACACTCTATTACCATATCCCCTGCACGCCCACACTCTATTACCATATCCCCTGCACGCCCACACTCTATTACCATATCCCCTGCACGCGCACACTCTATTACCATATCCCCTGCACGCCCACACTCTATTACCATATCCCCTGCACGCCCACACTCTATTTCCCTACTCCTTGCACGCACACGCTCTATTACCCTACCTCCTGCACGCCTATGCTCTATTACTCTACCCCCTGCACGCCCACTCTCTATTACCCTACCACCTGCACGCCCACGCTCCATTAACCTACCCCCTGCACGCCCACTCTCTATTACCCTCCCGCTTGCACGCCCACGCTCTATTACCTAACACTCTGCACGCCCACGCTCTATTACTGTACCCTCTGCACGTCCACACTCTATTACTCTACCCCTGCACGCCCTCGCTCTGTTGCCCTCCCCCTTGCACGCCCTCACTCTATTACCCTACACCCTGCACGCCCACGCTTTATTATCCTACCCACTGCACGCCCACACTCTATTACTCTACCCCCTGCACGTCCACGCTCTATTATCCTCCCCCTTGCACGCCCACACTCTATTACCCTACCCCCTGTACACCGATGCTCTATTACACTACCTCTTGTACGCCCACGCTCTACTAAGCGTCTTCTGCACACCCACGCTCTGCTTCGCTACCCCATCTATGTAGACAGTATTCCTACCCTGTATGTTACCCGTAACTCCTGCTACAGAAGTTCCGAGCGCAAAACCTGCTTTTGATAGCAACCGCCAGAGGGTTAGCAAAATGGTCTACGAAGGTTAGGTTTAAAATAACGAAATATATGTAATATTGCAACATTTTCAACACATTTAGATGCAAATATGTTACTTTGTTTTTTTTATTAGTGAGGAGAAACATGTATATCACTTTTTTTTAAGCAGTGGATCGCGGAGACAGTTATGTATATAACTTAAAAAAATATACATTCTGCTTAATTTTTAATTTATTTACAGTATCTTGTAGAGCTGGAAAGAAATCATTGACTCCACAAGAGATTGAATGCCAAATTCATTTGCATATTGCGAGAACAGCGCAGGAGAAACACCGAGCAGCGTCCATTATGTAATAATGTTCCAGGAACATACCGAATTTGCAGTCCGGAGTTTCTGGACGAGGAGTGTACATACACTAAACCCTCACCCAGCTATATTTGCCTTCATTTTTCATCAAATTCTGCAACAAAGAGCCCTTCGGATTATTAATTCTCCACGCATTAACACCACTTCTAATAGAATTATAATCCTTCTCTACAGCCAGTTGCAATAAACGTGTGTTAAAGTACTAGCGCAAGCTAACACTAGAGTCGTCACCACAATAGCACCACAATAAAAGACCTGACTGGAACAAAATTATAGAACCTTGACCCAGTCAATGCAGGGGGGTATACTATCCCCAATCATCATCGAATAAATCACTTTTCAACAAGGGCTGTGTCACTGAATTCAGGCAGTTCAGCATTTAAATATAATGGATCTCACTACGCCGATAGTTGACTGAAAATGTTCATCACTAGATAAACTTAACAGTGGTTTCATTACTTTATAAACTGCTTGTGGAGGCTGGTATTCGAAACGGGAGGTGGTTGAAATTAGCCTTGAGTTTACCACTACCACGAGTGTCCTCGGACCATGAACAACACATAGCTGTCCTGGGTGCTTGGTTCTTGTAGGATAGCTGGTTGAGCGGTTAAGGCGACGTGAACATAGTTCTGTCTCTTGAGACGAGAGAATGGGACATGGGGTCTAATCCCGGCTGGCCGCAGTTTGGTAAATGATTCAATACCACTTCTATATATTTTTTGTTTGTTTTTATTAACACATAGGGCCGTTTCCCAACAAGGCAGGATGGACTGACAAAGAAAAATTTTCATCATCATTCACTCCATCACTGTCTTGCCAGAGGCGTCTTACACTACAGCTGCAAAACTGAAACATTAACACCCCTTCTTCAGAGTGCCGGCACTGTACTTCCCATCTCCAGGAATCAAGTCCGGCCTGCCGGTTTCCTGAAACCATTCATAAATGTTACTTTGCCTACATTCCAATAGCACGTCAAGTCCTAAAAAACATTTGTCTCCATTCGCTCCTATCTAACACGCTCACGCACGCTTGCTGGAAGTCCAAGCCCCATGTGCACAAAACCTCCTTTATCCCCTCCTCCATCCTTTTCTAGGCCGACCCCTACCCCGCCTTCCCTCCATACAGATTTATACACTATCGAAGTCTTTCTATTTTGATCCAGCCTCTCGACATGTCCAAACCATCTCAATAACCCCTCCTAAGCCCTCTGGATAATAGTTTTGGTAATCCCACACCTCCTCCTAATCTCCAAACTACGGATTATCTGCATTACATTCACACCACACATTGACCTCAGACATGACATCTCCAGTGTCTCCAGCCTTCTCCTTGTTGCAACATTCACAACCCATGTCTCACACCCATACAAGAGTGTTGGTATAACTATACTCTCATACATTCCCCTCTTTGCTTTCATGGATAAAGTTTTCTGTCTCCACAAGCTCCTCAGTGCACCACTCACCTTTTTCCCTTCGTTAATTCTATGATTCACCTCATTCTTCATAGACCCATCTGCTGACACATCCACTCCCAAATATCTGAATACATTCACCTCCTCCATACTCTCTCCCTCCAATCTGATATCCAATCTTCCGTTATCTAATTTTTTGTTATCCTCATCTCCTTACTCTTTCCAATATTCACTTTTAATTTCCATCTTGTACATACCCTACCAAACTCATCCACGAACCTCTGCAATTTCTCTTCAGAATTCCTCAAAAGCACAGTGTCATCAGCAAAGAGCAACTGTAACAACTCCTACTTTGTGTTAGATTCTTTATCTTTTAACACCACACCTCTTGCCAACACCCGAGCATTCACTTCTCTTACAACTCCATCTATAAATATATTAAACAACCACGGTGACATCACCCATCCTTGTCTAAGGCCTACTTTTACTGGGAAATAAACTCCCTCTCTCCTACATACTCTAACCTGAGCCTCACTATCCTCGTAAAAAATTTTTACTGCTTTCAATAACCTACCTCCTATTCCATAAGTTTGCAATATCTGCCACATTGTCTCCCCTATCCACCCTATCATATGCCTTTTCCAAATCCATAAATGACACACACACACACACACACACACACACACACACACACACACACACACACACACACACACACACACACACACACACACACACACACACACACACACACACACACACACACACACACACACACACATACACACACACACACACACACACACACACACACATATATATATATATATATATATATATATATATATATATATATATATATATATATATATATATTATATTACACAGGCGAACATACACACCACTCACTACCTCCACAAGACTTGACGTTTCTCTACTTCTCCCGACCTCTCTGCGTTATTTAATCCCTAATTTCAGTAATCTTTGTTCAGGAATAACAAAAACCCTAGCGGCCAAAATCCCTTTATCATCAAGTGGCTTTACCCCATCACATAACATGTCAGAAGAGAGTTCTGTAATTAGGTGCCCACATATATTGAAAGTGTGTTGGGAGGTTCAGCAAGACTGTCGGCATGTATACAGAACTTGCTGCATTATTATATAAAGTTATTTGATAAACTTTTAAATGATCACGTGTTTTTTAACGTCTCTCACTTTCTTCTCCAGACGTATGGACACACCATCTGGTGTAAATCAAGTCACTAGCACACCGAAAAATGTTAATGCTTCGAAAAGTAATATAAGATAGTCCTAGCTTACGATCTGACGATCCTTACTGAAGACTCACTCGATGTTCTCTATTAGGAAACCCTCTCAAGGAAGGTTCCTTGATGTTGGTGAGGGCTCTTGATCTAGGGAATTGAATCTGTGCTCCGGTTCCCTAAATTAAGCCTGAATACTTCCATATCCCCCATCCCCCCCGGACAGGCGCTGCATAATCCTACGGGTTTAGCGGTTCCCCTTGATATATAATAATAATAATAATAATAATAATAATAATAATAATAATAATAATAATAATAATAATGTAGGAGGAAAGCATATTGTGCCAATTTTCATTACTGAGAGACTGACCGACAATCACTCAATATTCAGACACATATCACTATAGAACAAATCAACAATCATTCAAACATTACCTGTCTTATATTCCCGTATTTTTGGTCCTCAACAATGATGTATTGTTAAGTAGTTATGCCTGCCACTTTCACTCTCCACCTCATCCACACGCACAGTCAGGCAATTAGAATCTAAAATTAACTGTAAGTTTTATAAATTAGACACATATGCAACACTTGCATCTTATTGAAAACGTTTCCCACACATGTGGCCATAGTCAATACAAAGTAGAAAGGTGTAAAAGAGGAGGAGTTTGAGGTAATCAGTCCCTCGGACCTGGAGTCGGTGTTCAGTCCATCAATCTTGTAGAAAGTACAGCATATGTCCGTAGAGGTGGCTTATATACTGTAGTCAGGTGAGGCGAAGCAGCAGGAGGCGGGTCATAGTGGTACCATCCACTAGTCGAAGTAGCTCTTCGTCCAAAGGTTGGACAAGTGATGAAGCCACTGTGTGGCGAAACGTTTCCTCAATAAAGATACCCAAGTGTTGCATATGTGTCTAATTTATAACTTGTCGGTTCTCTGAACCATTCATCTCCAAACTGTAAGTTTTACTACTCCTCCCCCACTCTCACCTCCCCCAGTCAACCCTCCACGGTCACCACCACATAATAGCCAGCAATAACAAATAGCTTGTACAGAAAAAGAGTGTAGTATGGGGAAGGCAGAGACAAAGTGAGGTCGATGTTGTGGGTTACCGGTGGCGGAGACCAGACACCAGTGTGACCAAGAGGAAGATGGTGTGATAATCTCCTGGATAAGGATGTCTCTTGGAGACGTGAATCATGTTAGAGGGCAGCTTTTGGGATGAAATTTTCCTGGGGAGGGGGTTGTGAATATCTAGGTGGTGAAGAATATCTAGGGGGTAGATTCTTATGAGTCGAAAGTGTCATATTGATGGAAGTTATTTCCAGGAGAGAGGTATCCTTGGAATGAGTAATAGGAAATCTAGATGGATGCTGCCCTATGGAAAAGTTTTCTAGATGATTAATATATTAGTGTCTCAGAAAGAAAAGTATCCCATATTGGCTAGTACTCTAGATGGAATATTTCCATGAGAAGAGTTTTTCTTAATACTGCGGTCGTCTCCCACTGAGGTACGATTCTCCAAAAAAGAGAAAACTCTTTTACCGCCACTCAGTCAGTCCCTCTCTTTCCCAAAGTATGCTGACATAATATAGCTCAGATGACCCTCAGAACTACTACATCTTCACTCCTTTAGTGTGAAGGCACTGTATTTGGCATCTCCACGACTCAAGTCCGGATGCTAACTCGTTTTCCTGAATCCCTTCATAAATATTACTTTGTTCACACTTCAAGAGCAGAAGTCATGAAAACCACTTACCTCCACTCGTTACTGTCTAACTTGCTCCTGTTCAGTTAGTCAGTCTCTCTCTCTCTCTCTCTCTCTCTCTCTCTCTCTCTCTCTCTCTCTCTCTCTCTCTCTCTCTCTCTCTCTCTCTCTCTCACGCAGACATACACACTCACACTCACTCAAACAAACATATACGTATGTACAGACAGACGCATACACACACATTCACATATACTGTATACATACACACATTCTAACACATTCACATATACTGTATACATACACACATTCTAACACATTCACATATACTGTATACATACACACACATTCACATATACTGTATTCATACACACATTCACATATACTGTATACACACACACACACACACACACACACAAGGATGCAGAGCCTCGTGAAGGAACTAGAAATGCTGAAGAGGAATATATCGAGGAGAGGACTGATAAGAGCAAGATGCTGGGTGCAGAAACATCAGCGGACAGTGAGAGGACTGAATGAAGGGAAGGAGGAAAGAAGACCCCTGAGGAAACGATAGCATACCACCGGGACGTTTGAGAGATGATAAGGGAAACAACCAAGGAGATACTTAAATCAGTCCCAGAGATACGGAGGGAAGAGGAGAGTTATGGGTTTCATTTTCCAGAAGGGAAGACTTATCATGAGAGAAGACAGGGAAAGGTAAAAGAGACTGAGATCATCATCACAGTAGCAGAAAAGGAGTTGACCCAACTGACAAATTTTGAGAGACTTGGATAGTACTCAAGGGAAAATAACTGCCAACTCAAATTGATATTCAAGACAGAAATGGTATGAAACAAGATCATGCAGTGAAGCCATGGTTAAAGAGTTCCCCAAAAAAGTCAGAGAGTGTACCTCGACCACAACAGAACACAAAAAATGAGAAGAACTGAGAGAATGAGTAAGAAGGCGCCAGAGGCATGAAGGGAAAACAGGGCAGGTAATGACAGATAGGGTAGCACAGTCTCGGATAAAGCAACAAACACAACCACCCACAGAACCACCCACAGCATTCCCTCAACCCCTGCCAACTCACACCAACCAAACACAATAACAAGAACCAAGCCACACTCCGCACCCACAGTCCCCACCCCCACCCAGCACTGATACCACCACAACCGCAGCCTACCATAATATCCAGACCTGTCTACCACACCCACACCAACGCAGATGGAATAACAAATAAGTGAGGAGTGGCAGAAAAGAATCACCGAGGCATATTCGGACATCATAGCACTCACAGGGACAAAGCTAATGGACGTGATAACAGATGCAATCTTTCCACCTGGATATCAGAACCTGAGGAAAGATGGGGGGAAACAAAGGGGGAGGAGGCATTGCACTGCTTATCAAAAACCAACAGACCTTTGATGAGATGGGAGGACTAGTCAGGGGTATAGTGGATGACTACATAAGTAAGAACACTTCAAACTGGGAATCCAAAAGTGATGATAGCAGTGATGTACAACCCACTACCAAACAGCAGGAGGCCAAAACAAGACTATGATGAGAGTAATAGAGGGAGGGTAGACACACTAGTCGAGGTAGCCAAAAGGGCCCCACATGAGCAGGGCAAAGTTACTTGTCATGGGGGGATTTCAACCATAAGGAAATTGACTTGGAAAATCTGGAGCCACATAGAGGACCAAAGACGTGGAGGACCAAGATACTGGTGCTGGAAAACTTCTTGAACAAACATGTTAGGGACACAACCGAAGAGAAAGGAAACGATGAACCAGAAAGGCCGGACATTGTACTCACCTTGAAGAGTTCAGACATAGGGAATATCACACATGAAAGATCCCTAGGCTCTAGTGATCACGTGGTCCTGAGATTCGAATATATATTAGAATTAATAATGGAGAGTGAAGCAGTACAAGAATGACTGGGGAAGCAAAACTTCCAAAAAGAGGACTGCACAGGTATGAGGCAAATCTTGCATGCAGTGCAGTGGGTAGGAGAGGAAGACGAACAGTTCATGCCAAGGGGCAACAGAAGCAACTGGAAAAGCAAAGTGAGCTCTGGTTTACCCAGAGGTGTGGAGAGGCCAAAGAAAAGTGTGCTAGAATATGCCAAAGACCCAGAACTAAATATACGTGAATAAGAAGAGAAGCCGAGCATCAATACAAGAATGACAGCATCAAAAATCAAATCTGATCCAAACTTGTTAAACAACCACATCCAGAAAAATACAACTGTCAAAGACCAGGTAATCTGGCTGAGGAAGGAAGAAGGGGAGCTCACAGGGAACGACCACGATGTGTGTGTGAGGATATCAGCTCACTACTCAGGCAGATATTCTCAGCGGAGACAGAGAGGTTTCCAACAAACCGAAGCAGGAGGGTGCACCAGCAGGTGTTGTACACTCTGCACACAACCGAGGATTTGGTGAAGAAACTTCTAGGGAAACTAGATACCTCGAAGAGAGAGCAGATGCACTGTGTGTACCACTAACAATTGTCTTCAATAAATCTATCGAGACAGGGCAACTGTCTGAGGTGTGGAACACCGAAGGCAACACTAAACTATATATAGTAAGTAAAGTAATGCAGAAGATTATCAGCAGAAGAGTGATGGGGCACATGGAAAGGAAAAGACATCCAGCACCACTTCAGGGAAGGGAAATTCTATGTCACAAACCAACTGAAGTTCTACGACAAGGAAACAGAAGTAAGACAGGAGAGATAGAGTTGGGTAGACTGGATCTTCTTGGACTGTAAGCAGGCAGGAATAGTAGGGAACGCATTGCAATGGATCACAGAATACCTGACAGGAAGGAGACAATGTGTGTTGCTACGTCAGAAGGTGTCAGAGTGGCTACATGTGTAGAACGAGGTCCCACAAGGGTCAGTCCTAGGTCCGGTGCTGCTTCTTGTATATATGAATGACATGACGGAAGGGATGGATTCAGAGGTGTCTCCGTTCACAGTAAAGCGAAACTATTGCTTAGAATACGAGCGAACGAGGATCAAGAAAAAAATACAAAGGAATCTGGACAGGCTGCAAGCCTGGTCCGAAAAATGGCTTCTGGAGTTTAACCCAACCAAATGCAAAGTTATGAATCTTGGTGAAGGATAAAAAAAAGACCACAGACGGAGTGCTGGCTTGGGGGTCAGAGGCTGCAACCCTCACTCAAGGAAAAAAATCTTTGGGTGAGTATCATACAGAGCACATCCACTAAGGCGCACATCAACCAAATAATTGCTGCAACACATAGGCTCCTGGCAAACACAAGAACCGCGTTTGGACATCTAAGGAGTCATTCATGACACTGTACCCGTGAACGTCAAGCCCATGTTGGAGAATGCAGCACCAGTATGGAATCCGCACCTGATCAAACACGTTAAGAAATTAGAGAAAATTCAAAATTTTTACACAAGATTTGTCCCGGAACTAAGGAGAATATCCAGTGAGAAGAGGTTATGGGACCCCAACTAGATCATACCGAAGGACAGGAGGGATAGGGATGACATGATAACGACGTATAAAATACTGAGAGGAAATGAAAATGTGTACAGAATGTTTCTGAGATGGGACACGGAAAAAAGGTGGACACAAGTGGAAGTTGAAAACTCAGATGAGTCCTAGAGATATTAAGAAATATTTCTTCAGCCTTAGGACTGTCAGGAAGTGGAACAATCTAGCTTAAAGAAGAGATACGATGAAGCTTTTGGAGCGTGGAGAAAGTGGACCTAGTAACATAGAGCGATGAGGCTGGGCCAGGAGCTGTGAATCGACCCCTGCAACCATATAAAAGTGAGTACACACACATATGATAATTTACATTCACACAACTATATTTGGGCTGCTGTCTTCACTCTATCAGCTGATTCATGGTTTTATTTACATTTTAATAGTATTCATCACACCTAAAAACTGACAGTACATTATTCTGAATCATGTTATGTTTCAACTCACTTTACACACCTTATTTATGAGTTTAATAAAGAGATAACATTAATTCTCTAACGATTATGTGAAGGGATTATTTGCTGTAATTTGCATTGCGATCTAATTACAATCATTCTTGTCCATTGTGTATTGATCTTTTAGCTAAATTATAGACCGTTAACTATTAATTAGCAACGAAACATATATTAATGTGTTTGGAGGAAGAGCAGACAAAATGTGAATTCCTTGTAAACAAAGGAAAGCCAGAGTGGATGTACACTAACCAAACAAAGAAAAGACTTAACTTATTGTTAAGAAACGATGGGAAGACTGGATTTACTGTAAAGAAATTAAGGTGGAACATGGTTTGCTGTAAAGAAATTAAGACATGACCGAATTCACTGACAACTAAGGAAAGCAAAACATTTTTTTATAAATACATCAGGTCTGTCTTTCTCGATATTGAAAAACATTGAACCAATCAACACAGGGGTGCATACTATCCCCTGTGGAGGTTGTGACAGAATATACGTAGGTGAAACAGCAAGAAACTTTCAAACACGTCTCAGTGAACACATTAATGCACGTAGGAAAGATAACTTAAACAACCCTGCGTACAACACCGGAATTCCGCCAACTTCCTGATGAAATTCATCGACTCCCGAAAAGTGATTAAAGAACCCAATTTCCGTAGACTTAAATGCTTTGAATCATCATTAATCGCTGTTTCTAACACAATTAATTAACAAAATAACGGCAGCTTCATCATCTCTGAAGTATTGACAAGAATTCTCCTCAAAGCAATAAACCCCGAAATCACATAGCTAATGCCACTACTACTACCATCCCAACAAGTACTACTACTACTACTACTACTACCACAATTACGACTACTGCTAAGTAAAACGATTATATTAGGCTTTGCAACTCACTCGTACCTATATATATACCTCTATGTGTCCCTGTATTATTTTTAATGGCTTGACAAAGCTCCTGGAGAGCGAAACGTTACCACAGTAAAATGTCGCAGTTGAACTTGTGTTCTTTTACCTGACAAGATATATTCTGAGTAGAAGTGGTTTAAAATACCATTACAACACGAGTAACAAAACACAAAAGCATAAACATCGTTCTCAGTGAAGGCTGCGACATCGTTTGTGTTGGGGAGACGAACGGGGATCTGACGCACTCGATGGAGAGTATAGATACTCCTCTGTAAATTAGACTCATGTGCTTTGAAACTTCATGTGTTTGTCTTTATTTTATACTTTCAGTGATTCATTAAAATTCTTGCTTGATTAATAATATTTTTAATGCCTCTGTAAAGCATGGTAACACACACACACACACACACACACACACACACACACACACAGCTCATAACATGAGGTGAATCAAAAGGAAGTGGAATCAAATAGCGGTGCTTAGACTCACTCTCAATTAACTCTACAAACACCATCACACACAACATTGGTAGCTTTCCACACATATGCAACACCTGGGCGCCTTGATTAACAAGGCGCCTCATCTGTGTATCAGGCTTTTTCAGTTTAATACAAAGACAACTATTACACTGTAATAATGTTGGTAGAATTACAGACAGTAAGTTAGGTAAAAGGAAGTACGGTAAGTTGTAACAATAATAGTGATTCACGTAACTCTCGCTGAACATTCTGATATCTGCAACATATCTTTGTGGTTTGGATTGATCTGCAACAATCGTTGGTCTAACTGACGATTGTTAACCTTGTTGGTAGTAATAATGCAGTGTAACGCTGGTGGTAATACTTAGATGTATATAACAAAAAGGCACAATACCGTGACTGGAACAATACACACACAACCGCACATATAAGAGAGAGCTTACGACAGTTTGCCCGACTTGGACCATTTACAAAGTCACACTAACACACAGAGCAGAGGAAGGGTATTTTAGGCAGGCGACAGGAGGGTACAGAGAGTGGGAAATGTAGGAGTAGTGGTAGTAGTGGTAGTAGTAAGGTAGTAGTAAAGGTAGTAGAGTAGACAGTCATATGGGAAGGAGCACTGCTATGAGGCTAGCGGCCCGCAAGGGGGTACGAGAGGGAAGAAAAGCGAAAAATGAAGGAAAATACAAGGCAAAGAAAGAACAGAAAGAAGGAAAACCCAAGGAGAAAAAGGAGAAGGGGAAGATAAGACAGGAAGGAATCAGGTTAAGTCACGGGTGTTCTGAAGTTTAGAGCATTTAACAATGCTAAAACTGTCTACCCTACGTCTAACTTTCATAGTCGCCGCCTGGTTGAATCCTCCCTTATACACAACTTTCCCTGTATGAATCTTAGCCCTGGCTTTGTCTCTGTTGATGCTTTCCTCTCTCATTACATTGTTAAATGCTCTAAACTTCAGAACACCCGTGACTTAACCTGATTCCTTCCCTGTCTTATCTTCCCCTTCTCCTTTTTTCTCCTTGGGTTTTCCTTCTTTCTGTTCTTTCTTTTGCCTTGTATTTTCCTTCATTTTTCGCTTTTCTTCCCTCTCGATTCCTTGCGGGCCGCTAGCCTCATAGCAGTGCTCCTTCCCATATGACTGTCTACTCTACTACCTTTACTACTACCTTTACTACTACCACTACTACCACTACTCCTACATTTCCCCACTCTCTTGTACCCTCCCCTGTCTGCCTGCCTATAAATACCCTTCCTCTGTCTCTGTGTGTTAGTGTGACTTTGTAAATGGTCCAAGTCGGGCCGAAACGTCGTCGTAAGCTCCTCTCTTTTATATGTGCGGGTTGTGTGTGTATTAGATGTATAATTTGTTTGGTATTACTGACGTTGTAAGAATCGTTATTAGTACTAATAAGGTGTGTTAACCAGTTGGTAATGCTGATTGATGCAACAATTGTTAGTGTCGTCATTTTTTAAAACCAGGAAATTATGATGTTATTCTGGGGGTATTATGATCTTAAGCAGAAAAGACGATTTAGAAGTTTTTCGTTTCCTTGGCAACCCATTACCTTAGCATCATTGTTATAAGAAATATACACGAGGAGCTCACACCTTATCCAATTTCAAGAAGTGTAAGTAAATATAGATATGATCAGAATTGTTCTTGTCTCCATTGATCTTCACGTCAGTGAAAGTTTAGTCAATTGTCGGGGAAGGTTTTTGTTTCATGAAAGTCTGTTTATGGAGCACCAAGGACAAGACGCAGCACTAGTGGAGCCAGACAACCAGTGCATTTACAGTTGTTGTGTTAACGACAAAATCAGGCAACCTGTGTATGTGATGTTTATGTCGTGTTATGGGCGAGTCAATAGACCAATACATTTAGTGGTTTTGCGAACATTAAAACTATAAAATCTAATAGTCTTTTGTGATAATTTTTTTTTTTTTTTATTTTATTAGGTACGTAAATACATTCACATACATATTATAAACATATATAATACAATACAAGAAAAATGGACAACAAAACCCCATCGTCACAACACACTTACAGATACAAAAACCAATATGTGACACTGAGTACATCCCCATCCCATGTGCACTATAAACACACCCAAATTTTATACAGAACATATTATAAAAATTATAGAGTACTCCCATTTACAAATTACATAAAATTTACACACTATAAAACACAAAATGCAGAACATGGCCACGCCCCCTATCCTTGTGAGCTTTGTACATCCCTAAAGTGTGTATTATACCCCTCGTTCCTTCCCATTACCACAGACTTAGAGGTGTCAGTGAACTAGTACAAACCCACAGCATGAGCATTCTACAGCATGCTTAACATGATGTGCAATATATGCTTTACCACACGTTCGTTGTGGCCAACCGCATTACAATATCCAAAACACCTGGAATCAATGTAAACCACGGTCATTCATTCATACAATGAAGAGCCACAAACCTCTGAATACATTATGGCATTAACCCTTAATCCCCCCCTAGTGAAGACAGGCCACAAGAGCCACCCGTCCCACACGTACCCCAACCACTCTCATGCACACAACCACTTACTTGCTATCCAGAACCCTGACAGTCCCACACCCAATTTCCATTCCCTATACACAGTAAACACAATATAAATACATATGGGTGCTACATTTCCTAGAAACACTGAGTAGGACTTTCTTTACCTGTCCACAAGAAAGGCATACAAAACACAAGATAACAAACTCTTTATTACCATCATTTCATTTGTCCTTATAAACTCACCTTACCCCATGTAAGGCAACATAACACACACACACACACACAGTTATACAAACTCCAAGTGCATTACATCTATTCTACAGTAAGACATTTCTCCCCCTCCAGGAAACCAGCCAGCTCACATCCCCATGATTCCTACAAATCTTATAACTGTCAGAATACCTCCCTAGTTCGACACTTTGTTTGATAAAACACCGCCGCAAGCACTCTTATCCATACTCTCGCCCCCGACTTCAGCATGACCCATGACATAAACAAAATCTATGACGAGATTCCCCACCGCCTGTTGGGCCGGCTCCCTCATCCCCCCCACATCCAGACTTAACTTCCTTAAAAAAGATAAACCCCCACCATGAACACAACCTTACTAAACCACTCCCTCACTGGTCCCAAACTTTCACTAAAATAAACTGCATGATAGGCTGTGTCAACCCCCCTACACACAGCACCCCCTCCCTTTCTGTAACCTCCTCTTCCCAAAACCTCCCCTGAAGGTAAAATGTTATGCAAAAAATTGTACATTACCTCCCTTACATTGGCCCGAATCCTCAACCTTTGTAACCTTCTCCATATGTCTTCCCATGCATACAATGAATAGACACTGTGCACCACAGCCACACTCTTACCTTGACCCACCCTTCCCAGGGCCCCAAGCCGCACATTGACCGGTTCCCTTATGAACATTAATGCCCTCAACATGTCCTCACAATCCTTTAGGTCCCTACCCCTCCACCATTGACAAAAATCTTGATGTAATGTGTCCAGACCCCTGCCCCCCATCCCGCAAGAAACTACGCTTCACATACACCCCCTTTAACCTTTGGTGCAAATCAATTAACCCCAAGCCACCTTGGCTCACTGGTGGACACACTACCCCTCTACTTAACCAGTCGCACCCAGACCCCCATATAAAGCAGAAAACCCTTTTCAGCAAACTTTTCACATCACCACTTAACAGAGGGTATATGGCCGCCACGTGCCACAACTTTCTAAATAAGATCACATTTGTAACTATCACCCGTTGATGCACCGTTAAGTGTGCAGAACGTATGCCCGCCAGCCGGCCCAAAACTTTGTCCACCACTTCTCCCGAATTCACCACCTGAGCCTCCCGTACACTACACGCATGAATAATTTCACAAATCTTCACTTGTTGTACCACCCTCCATTCCTCCTCTACATTCCCACCACCCCCCTCCCAGTCCCCCACCCTCATTAACATGGACTTCTGGCGGTTGACCCTCATACCCGACGCCATTCCAAAAACCTCTACCAACTCACCAACACGTCTACCTCCCCCTACCACCAGAATTGTTGTATCATCCACATATCCAACTATACCTCTCGGCTCTCCCTCACAAATCCGAAACGCACTTTCCTTTACCCCTAACCTGCAACACTGCAAACATCAATTGTAGCATAGGGCATCCCTGATGGAGACCCCTGTCCATCATCACAAGCCTACCCAACCTCCTCATTCACCTGGACACGTACCTGCGCCCCCTCGTACAGCAATTTCGCCCAAGACACTATTTCCCTTCCAAACCCCTGCCATTTCATAAAACTCCATAAAGCCTCAAGCTCTACATAATCATAAGCTGCTTGCCAATCTATAACTAGGACACCATCCCTTTACTTCAATTGTCGCTCTTCAATAAAAAGCCTAATTTTCCAGGCACACTATATTGCCCTTCATCTAGTACCTTCCCTACCACAGACTTCATTCTATTAGCCAGGACCTTTGCAAAGATCTTATAGTCCCCGCACATTAAAGTTATAGCCCTATAATCCTGAACAAACATACAACTTTCCCTTTTCTGCACCAAAACTACTACCCCAGTTTTCTGTAGATCCCCTCTCATTTTCATGGTATAAAATAATCTCACTAAAAAAACCCTTCAGAATCCCCCAATTAGTAACATAGAAATCCCAAGGCAACCCATCAATGCCTGGCACCTTTCCCGTCCTCATACCCACCAATGCATCCCAGATTTCTACCTCTCTTATCGGCCCTCCCAAAGCCGGGAATCTTTACTCTCCAAGCAACACTTTACCCAGCCTCCCATGGTGTGCAACCCTTCCGTATTAAGCCCCACACTCTTCTCATACTTTTCAAACCACTCATCCATGTAGCCACCCATTTCCTCCGTCGCTTAAATCACCTGAACCTCTTCATACTCCTCTAACCCCTCCTTTATACAAATACTCATCATTTCCGTCACCTGCCTCCGCCGCCTTTGCTCCTGCAAAACACAAGCAGAAGGCCTATCACCCCACATTAACTCTTCCAGACCCTCTGCACACGGGCCCCATCAAAACAACGATTTTGTATCTCCCTGAGCGAATCCTTCAACCCCTCAATGACATTTACCGGGTAACACTCCCCCCCCCCTCACAACATGTCTGCAACTGCCCTTCCAGATACCTCATGAGCCCATACTCCATCAGGTTAACCTCCCTTAATAAGACTTAACCTTACCCTTCGCCACCATATCCCACCACTTAATTAAATACACCTGCCCGCTCCATTCTTCCCACAAGCTCCACCAGAAGTCCGCAAAAGATGCCCCTTCCACCCCCACCTTCAACAACCTAACATTCAACTTCCAGTAGCCAGCATATCTCTTGGGCAGACCCCACCCCCATGTCATCTCTAATAAAACCCCACGATGATCTGAAAAATACACATCTAAGACATCTACCCTCGTCACTTCCACTTCCTTAGATACATAAATTCTGTCTAACCGAGCCGCATAACCCCTACGAACAAAAGTGTGCAATGAACAATAGTGTCCCAATGAATCTCCACCTCCACATCGTTAAGCCGTTCACCGTCTTCCTCCCTCAAGCCACACACACCATCCATCCCAGCTTCCACCACACCCAAAGCTGTGACAAGTCCAGCATCCAGACATCTCTCCTGGTCACACATCAGTACCTGCATAAACTCCTGGATCAATGCCTCCACCGCCTACTTTTCTTTCTTTTGTGCTTCACCTCCAAGCACTGGTACAATACCTTCAACCTGAAAGTCATTTGGGAGGGTAGCACACCCAGACGTAGCCAATTCCTCCCTCTCTACCTCCTCACTCCAAGATTTATGGGAGGAAACCTCAGAGCCCACAGTCATCGAAGAGGACTCTGCTTCCGTTGCAGACATGCATCAGTGAGAATCCTCCGAAGGGCCCAGACTAGCCCCACATGAGACGAGCCCCGCAATGTGGTCATAACCACTCCAAATCCTGCAGATATGCCGCTGCCCCGCATAAGTCACCAATACCTGCATGCAGAATGCTTCCAGAACTACATATGATGGTATTTGATTATGCAGCAACATCTTAAGTGAAAATGTGCCTTCCGGCAGCCCTGCATACGGACCATCACTCCACCGGCCCATGGTAGCATGATGAACAGTCCCATACTTCTCAAATACGTCTCGTAAATCAAGTTCATCTGCCTCAAATGGGATGTTGCGGATTTAACCCAGTTATAAAACCTGGAGACGTCATGTAGGCAAACAATCACCCCTGGGTTAACAGTGATACTCTCTTCCTGATACCGTGCCACCTTGTCCTCATATGTACTTGCATTCCTGAACTTGACAAAAATCCTGGATACTCCATTCAGCGATATTCCATAGAGATCTTCATAGGCAATCCCATATGTATCACATAATATCGCAGGCAACAATACAGCAGCATTAGGGCCAGAAATAGTCCCACGCACCATTTCCACATATACAGTGTTTATTTGTCGTCTGCTGAAAGCTGTCATGCTGGTACCACCAACGACCACCAGGCTGAGAGGTAGGATATGTTTATAACAGATATTATCCTCATTACTCGCTTTAGTCATTCATGAACAATTTTGAAGAATTAAACATTTAGAAAAGAAGCCATGACAATGGTAAATTAACCATCACAAAACTTACTTGCATTTAGAAAACCCTTTGGCTATACTTCTCTTTGTATTAGTGCCAATGTTAGAAAAGCTTTCATGAGGATTATTTTACAGGTAGGTTCCTAAAATACATGAAGAAACATTATGGCTAACCCTGCTGAGTAACATCTAGTAAAGAAAGTTAGTGGGTCGTCCCTTTCTCCAGCGTGAGCACAACAGGAAACTCAACACTTGTTTGTCTCAAACCATCAATGTGGAAAAAAACCTGAGTGAAATTGCAATGTCATCATTTTCTTGCAGCTTTCATCAACACCTTGACTAGGATAGCCAGCGTAGCATCACTACGTGACGACTCCATGACAAGGGTAGCCAGCGTAGCATCACTATTTGACGACTCCATGACTAGGGTAGCCAGCGTAGCATCACTACGTGACGACTCCATGACAAGGGTAGCCAGCGTAGCATCACTATTTGACGACTCCATGACTAGGGTAGCCAGCGTAGCATCACTACGTGACGACTCCATGACTAGGGTAGCCAGCGTAGCATCACTACGTGACGACTCCATGACAAGGGTAGCCAGCGTAGCATCACTATTTGACGACTCCATGACTAGGGTAGCCAGCGTAGCATCACTACGTGACGACTCCATGACTAGGGTAGCCAGCGTAGCATCACTACGTGACGACTCCATGACAAGGGTAGCCAGCGTAGCATCACTACGTGACGACTCCATGACTAGGGTAGCCAGCGTAGTATCACTACGTGACGACTCCATGACTAGGGTAGCCAGCGTAGTATCACTACGTGACGACTCCATGACTAGGGTAGCCAGCGTAGTATCACTACGTGACGACTCCATGACTAGGGTAGCCAGCGTAGCATCACTACGTGACGACTCCATGACTAGGGTAACCAGTGTAGTATCACTACGTGACGACTCCATGACTAGGGTAGCCAGCGTAGCATCCTACGTGACGACTCCATGACTAGGGTAGCCAGCGTAGTATCACTACGTGACGACTCCATGACTAGGGTAGCCAGCGTAGCATCACTACGTGACGACTCCCTGACTAGGGTAGCCAGCATAGCATCACTACGTGACGACTCCCTGACTAGGGTAGCCAGCATAGCATCACTACGTGACGACTCCATGACCAGGGTAGCCAGCGTAGCATCACTACGTGACGACTTCCTGACTAGGGTAGCCAGCATAGCATCACTACGTGACGACTCCATGACTAGGGTAGCCAGCGTAGCATCACTACGTGACGACTCCCTGACTAGGGTAGCCAGCATAGCATCACTACGTGACGACTCCCTGACTAGGGTAGCCAGCATAGCATCACTACGTGACGACTCCATGACTAGGGTAGCCAGCGTAGCATCACTACGTGACGACTCCATGACTAGGGTAGCCAGCGTTGCGTCCTATGTGACGACTCCACATGGGGGAAACAGTTATTTCCTAACTGAACTGATTGTAAATTAAGGCTATATTATTAAGGCCAGATTTAAGTTAATAGTTAGACTGGTCAGATAATTGTATATAATATATTCGTGAATGAAGACAGAAAACAAACGAGTCTCTTGATTTTGGCACAAGTAACCAACTAACTAATGCCAGTTTAATTACTTATAAATCTTAGTGATATATGTAGTGTCAGCACACCTCTGGCAAGACAGTGATGGAGTGAGTGATGATGTAAGTGTTTCTTCTTTTTCCGGTCACCCTGCCTCAGTGGGAAACGGTAGATGTGTTAAAAACAAAAATCTAATATAATAAGACAAGTTTGAAATATTCTTATAAACTAACATTTAATGAAACATAGTAAGTTTTAATTGTCTTCAGAAGTATGATAAAAGTTTACAGACAGTGTAGGTATTGCATGCAAGGGATAGATAGTGAAAGTGCTCCTGTGTCAGTTATAGGTAGCCCGCATGTTATCATAGTCATCCCGCATGTTATAATAGGCAGCCCGCAGGTTATAATAGGCAGCCCGCATGTTATAATAGACAGCCCGCATATTATAATAGACAGCCCGCATGTTATAATAGGCAGCCCGCAGGTTATAATAGGCAGCCCGCAGGTTATAATAGGCAGCCCGCAGGTTATAATAGGCAGCCCGCATGTTATAATAGGCAGCCCGCATGTTATAATAGGCAGCCCGCATGTTATAATAGGCAGCCCGCAGGTTTTAATAGGCAGCCTGCATGTTATAATAGGCAGCCAGCATGTTATAATAGGGAGCCCGCATGTTATAATAGACAGAACGCATGTTATAATAGACAGCCCGCATGTTAAAATAGACAGCTTGCATGTTATAATAGACAGCCCGAATGTTATAATATGCAGCCCGCATGTTATAATAGGCAGCCCACATGTTATAATAGGCAGCCCACATGTTATAATAGACAGCCCACATGTTATAATAGGCAGCCCGAATGTTATAATAGGCAGCCCACATGTTATAATAGGCAGCCCGCATGTATAATAGACAGCCCACATGTTATAATAGGCTGCCCGCATGTTATAATAGATAGTCCGCATGTTATAATAGGCAGCCTGCATGTTATAATAGGCAGCCTGCATGTTATAATAGGCAACCCGCATGTTATATAGGCAGCCTGCATGTTATAATAGGCAGCCTGCATGTTATAATAGGCAGCCCGAATGTTATAATAGGCAGCCCACATGTTATAATAGGCAGCCTGCATGTTATAATAGGCAGCCCGCATGTTATAATAGGCAGCCCGCATGTTATAATAGGCAGCCCGCATGTTATAATAGGCTGCCCGCATGTTATAATAGGCAGCCCGCATGTTATAATAGGCAGCCCGCATGTTATAATAGGCAGCCCGCATGTTATAATAGGCAGCCCGCATGGTATAATAGGCAGCCCGCATGTTATAATAGGCAGCCCGCATGTTATAATCAAAGACTAGTTTCTCCAGTAGACTGATGCGTTTCATTTTTATTCTGTAAGTTCATTACAAGTAATATACATCATTATAGCTCTCTGTTCGTGGCATGGTGTTCGTGGCAAGGTGTTCGTGGCATGGTGTACGTGGCATGGTGTTCGTGGCATGGTGTTCGTGGCATGATGTATGTGGCATGGTGTTCGTGGCATGGTGTTCGTGGCATGGTGTTCGTGGCATGATGTACGTGGCATGGTGTTCGTGGCATGATGTTCGTGGCATGGTGTTCGTTGCATGGTGTTCGTGGCATGATGTACGTGGCATAGTGTTCGTGGCATGGTGTTCGTGGCATGATGTACGTGGCATGATGTACGTGGCATGGTGTTCGTAGCATGGTGTTCGTTGCATGATGTACGTGGCATGGTGTACGTGGCATGGTGTTCGTGGCATAGTGTTCGTGGCATGATGTACGTGGCATGGTGTTCGTGGCATGGTGTTCGTGGCATGATGTACGTGGCATGGTGTTCGTGGCATGGTGTTCGTGGCATGGTGTTCGTGGCATGGTGTTCGTGGCATGGTGTTCGTGGCATGGTGTTCGTGGCATGGTGTTCGTGGCATGGTGTTCGTGGCATGGTGTTCGTGGCATGGTGTTCGTGGCATGGTGTTCGTGGCATGGTGTTCGTGGCATAGTGTTCGTTGCATGGTGTTCGTGGCATGGTGTTCGTGGCATGGTGTTCGTGGCATGGTGTTCGTGGCATGATGTACGTGGCATGGTGTTCGTGGCATGGTGTTCGTGGCATGGTGTTCGTGGCATGGTGTTCGTGGCATGGTGTTCGTGGCATGGTGTTCGTGGCATGGTGTTCGTGGCATGGTGTTCGTGGCATGGTGTTCGTGGCATGGTGTTCGTGGCATGGTGTTCGTGGCATGGTGTTCGTGGCATGGTGTTCGTGGCATAGTGTTCGTGGCATGGTGTTCGTGGCATGGTGTTCGTGGCATGGTGTTCGTGGCATGATATACGTGACATGGTGTTCGTGGCATGATGTTCGTGGCATGGTGTTCGTGGCATGGTGTTCGTGGCATGATGTACGTGGCATGGTGTTCGTGGCATGATGTTCGTGGCATGATGTACGTGGCATGGTGTTCGTGGCATGGTGTTCGTGGCATGATGTACGTGGCATGGTGTACGTGGGATGGTTTACGGCATTGTTCGTGCATGGTGTTCGTGGCATGTGTTCGTGGCATGATGTACGTGGCATGGTGTTCGTGGCATGGTGTTCGTGGCATGATGTACGTGGCATGGTGTTCGTGGCATGGTGTTCGTGGCATGATGTACGTGGCATGGTGTTCGTGGCATGTTGTCTGCATGTGGCATGGTGTTCGTGGCATGATGTTCGTGGCATGGTGTTCGTGGCATGGTGTTCGTGGCATGTGTTCGTGGCATGATGTACGTGGCATGGTGTTCGTGGCATGGTGTTCGGCATGGTCGGCATGGTGTTCGTGGCATGGTGTTCGTGGCATGGTGTTCGTGGCATAGCGGCATGGTTCGTGGCATAGTGTTCGTGGCATGGTGGTTCGTGGCATGGTGTTCGTGGCATGGTGTTCGTGGCATGATGTCGTGGCATGGTGTTCGTGGCGGTTCGTGCATGTGTTCGTGGCATGGTGTTCGTGGCATGGTGTTCGTGGCATGGTGTTCGTGGCATGATGTACGTGGCATGGTGTTCGTGGCATGATGTTCGTGGCATGATGTACGTGGCATGGTGTTCGTGGCATGGTGTTCGTGGCATGATGTACGTGGCATGGTGTTCGTGGCATGGTGTTCGTGGCATGGTGTTCGTGGCATGGTGTTCGTGGCATGGTGTTCGTGGCATGGTGTTCGTGTCGTGTGGGTCTTGGGAGAGTGTGCATGGAGGTCAAGATGATCCTTGTTGGATGGTTACGGCATGGTTTACAGTAATTAGGGTTCAGGCATGTGTCTCGCTGTAGGTTCGTGGAGGCGTCTCCTGCATAGGCTCGTGGCATGCGCTGGCTCTGCGTCAGCGGGTACGTGACGTCACACGCAAGGGCCGCTTTATAAGTACCTAACAAGTGTTATATGATGACTGCACGACATTCGTGGCATGGTGTACGTGGCATGGTGTACGTGGCATGGTGTTTGTGGCATGGTGTTCGTGGCATGGTGTTCGTGGCATGATATTCGTGGCATGGTGTTCGTGGCATGGTGTTCGTGGCATGGTGTTCGTGGCATGATGTTCGTGGCATGGTGTTCGTGGCATGTTGTTCGTGGCATGGTGTTCGTGGCATGGTGTTCGTGGCATTGTGTTCGTGGCATGGTGTTCGTGGCATGGTGTACGTGGCATGGTGTTCGTGGCATGGTGTTCGTGGCATGGTGTTCGTGGCATGATGTACGTGGCATGGTGTTCGTGGCATGATGTTCGTGGCATGGTGTTCGTGGCATGGTGTTCGTGGCATGGTGTTCGTGGCATTATGTACGTGGCATGGTGTTCGTGGCATGATGTTCGTGGCATGATGTACGTGGCATGGTGTTCGTGGCATGGTGTTCGTGGCATGGTGTTCGTGGCATGGTGTTCGTGGCATGGTGTTCGTGGCATGATGTACGTGGCATGGTGTTCGTGGCATGATGTACGTGGCATGGTGTACGTGGCATGATGTACGTGGCATGATGTACGTGGCATGGTGTTCGTGGCATAGTGTTCGTTGTGGCATACAAGGTTTACCCTAACCATCCCACACTCTTGTATACAATTATTCACCCTCTTATATATTTATTCAACACAGTCCACATATTATTACAAGAGGGCCACACTTATGTAGCAGGTTAGGTTCTGGGTTACTGCTATAAAGCGAATATCACTAAAGTGAACATAGCCTTTTTTTTGCTTTCAAATACATATAAAAGCCTGACAGCATGTTTACTCTATCATTTATTAAAAGAGAAATAAAGCTAAGTCTTAAAATTGCATATAAAGTAACACATTACTTACCTTAAAGTATTTTCATCCCTAGCTTAAAGTGAAGGGTGGTGAATATATTTATTGCAGGAAACCTGAATAAATGACGGATGGGTATAATGGAAAACCGCTGTATTAGCAAAACTCCATTAAGCGGAGCACTGTAAAGTGAGGTTTACCTGTATATATTATAGTAATAATAATATGAAATTTAAATAATTTTCTAGCTTCGATTGAATGGTATCTGTCTAGAGTGTGAATTTTAAGTGCGTGTGTATCGAGGATGCTGCTGCAGTATAAGATGCCACTTACTCTAGGATGGTTTTTATTCTGTAAGAAATAATTGCACAGTGATGAACAAGTTTGAGGAAGTGATAAAAAGACTGGAAAAGAAAGAAGAATGTTCATGTACAGCTGCACAAAGTTTCGCTCACAGGCTCTTCACTTCCTCAAGTGACTGTTCACTTATAAAATGAAATGGAGAATAGTGCGTCAGGTGAAGGTAATTTCCTGGATTAATTTGAGAAAATTCACTACATGTAAATGAAACACCGAGTATCTCTATATAAAGGTTTATATATTTTATTGGGTCTTTACATCAAAATATGACGGCTGTTGCCACAATAACATGATGTCAACAAAGTAAGAAGAGAGGATAGACAGGTTTGTTAAGATTTAAGGCTGTAGTGTATTTAGCAACTTCTCCGCATATATGCTGTATATTTCTGAAGGCTGATAGAGTGAACACATCGTCTCCAGGCTGAGGGACTGATTACCTCATAATCCTCCTCATTATGCTCTGTTATTCTCAGTACTGGACTGAAGATTCCGAAATGCTGCGCAAGTGTCTCATTCTTCAACTCTGAGGAAGATTCGTCATGTGTAAACGTTCTCTTAGACGCGATTTTGGAATTCAATTCCATCACAATTTCTCCCACTGGAAAAAATGTGGTGGCAAAATATAATATTGACGAGAATGTGAATTTTCATTTTTGCACTTACTTGAATGTTTACTCAGATTTTGCACTTGAATGTTTACTCAGATTTTGCACTTGAATGTTTACTCAAATGTTTCCTTAAACTCGAGTTAGTATTATGAACTTAAACAAATTCTGTGTGGGGAAGAAAGTAATTTTGATCTTTAATTATTACCGATGATCATATTCGTTACTGGATTCGTTTTAATGTTTGTACAAGTTTAATTCTGAGTCAACGTTCTCAAAAGCTTTTCCACAAACCGAAATCTTAATGTCTTTATAAACGTGCGTAAATAAAGCGCAGCGTGGTAGCATCACTCGGGTTTTAAATTACCTTTTTTTTGGTGGAGTTATTTTTAAAACTAGGTACGTGTATTTTGTCTTCTACAAAGCGTTTGATTGAACGAAAATTATTTTTCTGGGTTTCATATATTTTAAGGGGTAAGTGTGTGTGCTAATATTTATTTCCTAAACCCGGAATGACCTTTGGTTCCAAGTGCATGATAAATGTTACGACCGTGTTCCTTATAATTAATGTATTTTGCGCTATGGCGACACTGAAATCATTAAATGGAGGAAAACTTTCCTCTTATTGGATGTAGCTGGTTAACCAGTATTTTGTTACAAAATACTGGTTAGCATTATAAAATAGTCACAATACCTTGGCCGGAACAATACACAAATACCATCACATAGTATTGTTTTAAGACAGGATGGTTCAGCTCTCTTAATTAGACAAATAACTTTTCATGCGAAATATATTTTGTTAGAGAACAAAAAGTCACAATACCGTGACTGGAACAATACACAAATAATCAGTAAATAGGAGAGAGGAGCTTACGACGACGTTACGATCCGACTTAGACCATTTACAAAGTCACATGATACGTTATCTCAACCTTCACTTTCATATGTGCGGGTTATTAGTATTTTGTTAGAAAGTAAAGGAGAGTAAAGAAACACTTTATTCACTGTAATAGAGTTTTCATTATGTTTATAGTGTGGGGGAAGGTACACGTGAGTGTCACACTGACATGCTCAGTTAAGATTATTTACTAAGCATGAATCATTCGTTTATTTCAAGCAGTAAGATATATATATAACCCAATTAAATACGTAGATCCCAGTATAATATTCATTACCCGATCATATATGTAGTACTCAATCTCATATTCATGAAATAATCACATATGCAGAACCCACTCTCATATCCATGTCCCAATTATATACAGAACCAAGTGTCATATTCATGACCCAATTATACACGTAGATCCATGTCTTATGACTATAATACTGCTATGTATGAACGATTCATTCACATAAATGAAATCAAGTCAAAACTGCATGACCCTGATAAATATTCATGACCTAGTTAAATTTGCATATCCCAGTCAAATATGCATTACCGAATCAAATATCCTTGTCTAAGTCGAACATGCTTTGACCCTCATATTTTACAAACCTTATACATGCCATTCACGCTATTCAACCAGTCCTGTGTTCCACAGCACTAACTATTAGGGCTGACTATTTTTAGGCATGGAGCTTCATTTCTATGAGCTCTGACTTACTTGTTATAGAGGACAATGTCAGGCAGCCAGATGATCTCTGAGGGCACGTAGAGCTCAGTAACGCCTCCGTATTCCTCGGGATCCCACTGGAACTTGTGATCTCGCCACTCCTGTAGGGCCAACACAAACACAGTTAACAACACCACAACACAGTTAACAACACCACTAGCTTACAAACACTGCAATAGTAGCTAACTACTAGTGCATTATTAACAAGAAACTTCGTATTATGAGTCAGAAATTCCACAGTATTAGAAACAATACATTGCTGAAGAGAAATTCTACATTATTAGTGAGAAACACTAAATTATTATTAGTGAGAAACACTAAATTATTATTAGTGAGAAAAACTATATTATTAGTGAGAAACATTGCATTATTAGTGAGAAACACTATATTATTAGTGAGAAACATTGTATTATTAGTGAGAAACACTATATTATTAGTGAGAAACACTGCATTATTAGTGAGAAACACTATATTATTAGTGAGACACACTGCATTATTAGTGAGAAACACTGCATTATTAGTGAGAAGCACTATATTATTAGTGAGAAACACTGCATTATTAGTGAGAAACACTATATTATTAGTGAGAAACACTGCATTATTAGTGAGAAACACTGCATTGTTAGTGAGAAACACTACATTATTAGTGAGAAACACTGCATTATTAGTGAGAAACACTACATTATTAGTGAGAAACTGCATTATTAGTGAGAAACACTACATTATTAGTGAAAAACACTGCATTATTAGTGAGAAACAGTATATTATTAGTGAGAAACACTGCACTATTAGTGAGAAACAGTATATTATTAGTGAGAAACACTGCACTATTAGTGAGAAACACTAAATTATTAGTGAGACACACTACATTATTAATATAATAACTACATTATAAGTAAAAAACCCTAATTATTAGTGAGAATCACTACATTATTTAGTAAGAAACACTACATTATCAGAAAGAAACACTACATTATCAGAAAGAAACACTACATTATCAGTAAGAAACACTACATTATCAGTAAGAAACACTACATTATCAGTAAGAAACACTACATTATCAGTAAGAAACACTACATTATCAGTAAGAAACACTACATTATCAGTAAGAAACACTACATTATCAGTGATAAACACTACATTATCAGTAAGAAACACTACATTATCAGTAAGAAACACTACATTATCAGTAAGAAACACTACATTATCAGTGAGAAACACTACATTATCAGTGAGAAACACTACATTATCAGTGAGAAACACTACATTATCAGTGAGAAACACTACATTATCAGTGAGAAACACTGCATTATCAGTGAGAAAGACTACATTATCAGTGAGAAACACTACATTATCAGTAAGAAACACTACATTATCAGTGAGAAACACTACATTATCAGTGAGAAACACTACATTATCAGTGAGAAACACTACATTAACAGTGAGAAACACTACATGAACATGGATAAATGATTCAGTAAACCGAGATATATATCTTTATCGGTCGCTGTACTATCCGAAAATGGGCACTGCCAGTGACCAGTGTTTGTGGGCACTGCCAGTGACCAGTGTTTGTGGGCACTGCCAGTGACCAGTGTTTGTGGGCACTGCCAGTGACCAGTGTTTGTGGGCACTGCCAGTGACCAGTGTTTGTGGGCACTGCCAGTGACCAGTGTTTGTGGGCACTGCCAGTGACCAGTGTTTGTGGGCACTGCCAGTGACCAGTGTTTGTGGGCACTGACAATGCACACAGACTCTGCAAAACCCTTCGACAAGAGCGACCGTGATATGCTGTAATGCAACACAAAATACAAGCGAAAGGACTAACTGGAAATTTAGGCTGATGGATTTTTACCTTCGTAACACTACATTATCAGTAAGAAACACTACATTATCAGTAAGAAACACTACATTATCAGTAAGAAACACTACATTATCAGTGAGAAACACTACATTATCAGTGAGAACACTACATTATCAGTGGAAACACTACATTATCAGTGAGAAACACTACATTATCAGTGAGAAACACTGCATTATCAGTGAGAAAGACTACATTATCAGTGAGAAACACTACATTATCAGTAAGAAACACTACATTATCAGTGAGAAACACTACATTATCAGTGAGAAACACTACATTATCAGTGAGAAACACTACATTAACAGTGAGAAACACTACATGAACATGGATAAATGATTCAGTAAACCGAGATATATATCTTTATCGGTCGCTGTACTATCCGAAAATGGGCACTGCCAGTGACCAGTGTTTGTGGGCACTGCCAGTGACCAGTGTTTGTGGGCACTGCCAGTGACCAGTGTTTGTGGGCACTGCCAGTGACCAGTGTTTGTGGGCACTGCCAGTGACCAGTGTTTGTGGGCACTGCCAGTGACCAGTGTTTGTGGGCACTGCCAGTGACCAGTGTTTGTGGGCACTGACAATGCACACAGACTCTGCAAAACCCTTCGACAAGAGCGACCGTGATATGCTGTAATGCAACACAAAATACAAGCGAAAGGACTAACTGGAAATTTAGGCTGATGGATTTTTACCTTCGTAACAAATCGAACGGAAAGAGTAATAGTGAACGAAGCCTTGTTGCCTTAGTGCAAAGCTGTGCTTTCCCTGGCACCGCTCTCGCCCCAATTCTCTTTCCCATCTTCAAAACGGAAATGGAGAAAGATTCAAATCATGGTACCGTATCATCCTTTGGAGATGGTATTAGAATTACATGAGAGTGGCGGCCACTGAGGACACAACAATATCCAAGCTGATATAAACCAAGTCTTTCTGTGGGCGACAGAAAATAATATGTTTCTTGAGGACAGATTTCAGTTACACCACTGTGAAAAATATGAGTGAAACACTGACATGAGGGACATGGAAGTGATAATATCTGAAGTTATCGCTCAGAGGGATTACAATGGTGTAATTATCACAAGGAAATTTATAAGCTGGATAACAAGAATTTTTAGAACTTGAAATACCAAGAAAGTGATGATTCCTTGTTCTCTTTTGACTAAAATATTGCTGGACATAACAGTCCCTTTTAAAGCAGGCGACATTAAAGACCGGAAAATTGTATAGAGGTCCTTCTCTGTCCGCATGAATTTAGTTCAACATCTAATTGATTGGGGACGCTTGAAATTTTTCGAACTGTACTCCTTGAAACATAGACGAGAAAGATACATCATAATCTATTCCTGGCAAATTCTGAAGGTTCAGGTCCCACTTCTACACACACAGGCTTGACACTGTACAAAATATCCCGCGTGAAGCGTAGGCGTGCCATGACTCTACTAAGATATAACTCATTGTGAAGGGCCCAAGACTTTTCAACATCCTCCTGTCATAAATATATGAGGAATTATTAACAGACCCTTGGCTGTCTTCAAGAAGAAACGGGATAAGTTCTTCATGTCAGCTCCTGATTAGGTGGGCTGTGATGAATACGTTGGACTGCGTGCGACTAACAACAACAGAAGTGTTGATCAGGCCATCCAGCAGGGAGCCTAGGGCTGGGACGGGATCGACACACTGAGTTTGTCAATGGTCCACATCGGACCGAAACGTCGTCGTAAGGGTTATTTGTATATTGTGTTTATAGCTAATTTGTTGGGCTTAAAGCCAATCGACTACCACAAGGAATATTATTAAGGCTGCTGTCACCTGTTTACAACAAGTTAAAAATACTTGGATCCGTAAATAGGGATTATAGTTGATAAGTAAGACACAAGTGCAACAGTTAGGTATAAAGCTACCTAACTGCTGCACATGTGCCTTACTTACAACCTGTCGATATTGTATACCGACAGGTTGATTACAGTATACACACAGGGATTACAGTATATCCACACCGAGAGGTGTGGAGTCAGCAGATATATAATGTATGATCCTTCCCGACGACTGACACATAAATAAGAGGCAGAGAAGTTGAGTGTCTCGTAACCCCTCACTTTAGAGCAATAATATTATGCCATAAAGACATACACCTCATTAAATGATAATTACACAGTTGTTTAACACCAGTCTGAATTCGTAAATATATTGTGATATGTAACATATGAATATTAACAATATAAAAGCACTTATAAGAACACACAAAAACGGATTCTAAGTAAAACTTAAAATTATATGGATCATTGTACCAGCCAGTTATATTGTACGACCTTCGAATAATAATGAAGAAATGTTTTTTATATATATTTCGCTCAGACACATCCAGAATAATAAAAATATTCGAAGACGGACGGAAGATTACGTTAAAAATCGCAACAATTTACATTAACACAGAATTTGTGAAAAATGTTTACCCTTCACAGGAATAAAATCTTGTGTAAGTTACACGTGTATATTGTGGTCAGTGTGACCCTTGTGTTTGTGGTCAGTGTGACCCTTGTGTTTGTGGTCAGTGTGACCCTTGTGTTTGTGGTAAGTGAGATCCTTGTGCTTGGGGTAAGTGTGACCCCTTGTGTTTGTGACCATTGTGACCCTTGTGTTTGTGGTGTGACCCTTGTGTTTGTGATCAGTGTGACCCTTGTGTTTGTGATCAGTGTGACCCTTGTGTTTGTGGTCAGTGTGACCCTTGTGTTTGTGATCAGTGTGACCCTTGTGTTTGTGATCAATGTGACCCTTGTGTTTGTGATCAGTGTGACCCTTGTGTTTGTGATCAATGTGTCCCCTTGTATTTGTGATCAGTGTGACCCTTGTGTTTGTGGTCAGTGTGACCCTTGTGTTTGTGATCACTGTGACCCTTGTGTTTGTGTTCAGTGTGACTCTTGTGTTTGTGGTAAGTGTGACCCTTGTGTTTGTGATCAATGTGACCCTCGTGTTCGTGGTCAGTGTGACCCTTGTGTTTGTGATCAATGTGTCCCCTTGTATTTGTGATCAGTGTGACCCTTCTGTTTGTGTTCAGTGTGACCCTTGTGTTTGTGATCAGTGTGACACTTGTGTTTGTGATCAGTGTGACCCTTGTGTTTATGGTAAGTGTGACCCTTGTGTTTGTGATCAATGTGACCCTTGTGTTTGTGGTCAGTGTGACCCTTGTGTTTGTGATCAATGTGTCCCATTGTATTTGTGATCAGTGTGACCCTTGTGTTTGTGGTCAGTATGACCCTTGTGTTTGTGGTAAGTGTGACCCTTGTGTTTATGATTAGTGTGACCCTTGTGTTTGTGATCAGTGTGACCCTTGTGTTTGTGACCACTGCTTGGGAGGAATATGACTCATGTGCTTTTGACTAGTGCTTATGAGCAATGTGACCAGAGTTTGTGACCAGTACGTGTGATCATTGTTATCCATGTGCTTGTGAACAGTACATGTGACACTTGTATCTGTTACAGGTGCTTGTGACCAGTGACTCAGTTACCAGTGTTGTGACCAGTGAGTCAGTTACCAGTGATGTGACCAGTGAGACTGTGACCATTGAGTCTGTGACCAGTAAGTCTGTGACCAGTAAGTCTGTGACCAGTGAGTCTGTGACCAGTATCTGTGACCAGTGAGTCTGTGACCAGTGGCTGTGACCAGTGAGTCTGTGACCAGTGAGTTTGTGACCAGTGAGTCTGTGACCAGAATATCTACCATCGTATTTCGGTACATAAAATAACGCATTAATTAAGTAAATTTTAACATACTTATTGTCATCATAACATTAACGAATGTGAATATGCAAGTTTTTACCTGGCGAGTCCATGAGTGTCTCACCCTCACTCCAAGAGTGTCTCACCCTCACTCCAAGAGTGTCTCACCCTCACTCCAAGAGTGTCTCACCCTCACTCCAAGAGTGTCTCACCCTCACTCCAAGAGTGTCTCACCCTCACTCCAAGAGTGTCTCACCTTCACTCCAAGAGTGTCTCACCCTCACTCCAAAAGTGTCTCACCCTCACTCCAAGAGTGTCTCACCCTCACTCCAAGAGTGTCTCACCCTCACTCCAAGAGTGTCTCACCCTCACTCCAAGAGTGTCTCACCCTCACTCCAAGAGTGTCTCACCCTCACTCCAAGAGTGTCTCACCCTCACTCCAAGAGTGTCTCACCCTCACTCCAAGAGTGTCTCACCCTCACTCCAAGAGTGTCTCACCCCTACTCCAAGAGTGTCTCACCCTCACTCCAAGAGTGTCTCACCTTCACTCCAAGAGTGTCTCACCCTCACTCCAAAGTGTCTCACCCTCACTCCAAGAGTGTCTCACCCTCACTCCAAGAGTGTCTCACCCTCACTCCAAGAGTGTCTCACCCTCACTCATTAATGATAAAAAGGGACTTTTCAGGAGGATATGTTTTTACAAGTCGCATTACAAGACAGATTTTGCAACGCGAGCGCTAATGAGCTTTCTGAATTGTTCAGTAAAATCAAGAAATTTTACGAATATATATATATATATTTTTTTTTTTTTTTTTTTATTAACACATCGGCCGATTCCCACCAAGGCAGGGTGGCCCGAAAAAGAAAAACTTTCATCATCATTCACTCCATCACTGTCTTGCCAGAAGGGTGCTTTACACTACAGTTATAAAACTGCAACATTAACACCCCTCCTTCAGAGTGCCGGCACTGTACTTCCCATCTCCAGAACTCAAGTCCGGCCTGCCGGTTTCCCTGAATCCCTTCATAAATGTTACTTTGCTCACACTCCAACAGCACGTCAAGTATTAAAAACCATATGCCTCCATTCACTCCTATCAAATACGCTCACACATGCTTGCTGGAAGTCCAAGCCCCTCGCACACAAAACTTCCTTTACCCCCTCCCTCCAACCTTTCCTAGGCCGACCCCTACCCCGCCTTCCCTCCACTACAGATTTATACACTCTCGAAGTCACTCTGTCTCGTTCCATTCTCTCTACATGTCCAAACCACCTCAACAACCCCTCCTCAGCTCTCTGGACAATCGTTTTGGTAATCCCGCACCTCCTCCTAATTTCCAAACTCCGAATTCTCTGCATTATATTCACACCACACATTGACCTCAGACATGACATCTCCACTGCCTCCAGCCTTCTCCTCGTTGCAACATTCATCACCCATGCTTCACACCCATATAAGAGCGTTGGTATAACTATACTCTCATACATTCCCCTTTTACTTCCATGGACAAGGTTCTTTGTCTCCACAGACTCCGAAGTGCTCCACTCACCCTTTTCCCTCATCAATTCTATGATTCACCTCATCCTTCATAGACCCATCCGCCGACATGTCCACTCCCAAATATCTGAATACATTCACCTCCTCCATACTCTCTCCCTCCAATCTGATATCCAATCTTTCGTCACCTATTCTTTTGTTATCCTCATCACCTTACTCTTTCCTATATTCACTTTCAATTTTCTTCTTTTACACACCCTACCAAATTCATCCACCAACCTCTGCAGCTTCTCTTCAGAATCTCCCAAAGCACAGTGTCATCAGCAAAAGCAACTGTGACAACTCCCACTTTGTATTTGCTTCTTTATCTTTTAGCCCAACACCTCTTGCTAAGACCCTCGCATTCACTTCTCTTACAACCCCATCTATAAATATATTGAACAACCACGGTGACATCACACATCCTTGTCTAAGGCCCACTTTTACTGGGAAATAGTCCCCTTCCCTCCTACACACTCTAACCTGAGCCTCACTATCCTCATAAAAACTCTTCACTGCTTTCAGTAACCTTCCTCCTATTCCATACACCTGCAACATCTGCCACATTGCCCCCTATCTACCCTATCATACGCCTTTTCCAAATCCATAAATGCCACAAAAACATCTTTACCCTTATCCAAATACTGTTCACCTATATGTTTCACTGTAAACACTTGGTCTACACACCCCTACCTTTCCTAAAGCCCCTTGTTCATCTGCTATCCTGCTTTCTGTTTTACTCTTAATTCTTTCAATAATAACTCTACCATACACTTTACCAGGTACACTCAACAGACTTATTCCCCTATAATTTTTGCACTCTCTTTTGTCCCCTTTGCCTTTATACAAAGGAACAATACACGCTCTCTGCCAATCCCTAGGTACCTTACCCTCTTCCATACATTTATTAAATAATAGCACCAACCACTCCAAAATTATATCCCCACCTGCTTTTAACATTTCTATCTTTATCCCATCAATCCCAGCTGCCTTACCCCTTTCATTCTACCCACTGCCTCACGAACTTCCCTACACCCACAACTGGCTCTTCCACACTCCTACAAGATGTTATTCCTCCTTGCCCTACACACGAAATCACAGCTTCCCTGTCTTCATCAACATTTAACAAATCCTCAAAATATTCTCTCCATCTTCCCGATACCTCTAACTCTCCATTTAATAACTCTCCTCTCCTATTTTTAACTGTCAAATCCATTTGTTCTCTAGGCTTCCTCAACTTATTAATCTCATTCCAAAACTTTTTCTTATTTTCAACAAAATTTGCTGATAACATCTCACCCACTCTCCATCTGCTCTCTTTTTACATTGCTTCACCACTCTTTTAACTTCTCTTTTCTCTCCATATACTCTTCCCTCCTTGCATCACTTCTACTTTGTAAAAACCTCTCATATGCTAACTTTTCTCCCTTACTACTCTCTTTACATCATCATTCCACCAATCGCTCCTCTTCCCTCCCGCACCCACTCGCCTGTAACCACAAACTTCTGCTGAACACTCTAACACTACATTTTTAAATCTACCCCATACATTTTCGACCCCATTGCCTACACTCTCACTAGCCCATCTATCCTCCAATAGTTGTTATATATATATATATATATATATATATATATATATATATATATATATATATATATATATATATATATATATTATTTGTTGTGTGTGTGTGTGTGTGTGTGTGTGTGTGTGTGTGTGTGTGTGTGTGTGTGTGTGTGTGTACTCTTCTTACTATAATGGAGTATTTGTTCGCCGTGTGTACAGTGTATATAGTGTATATTGCATAGCATGTGTTTAGCATGCGCACGGTATGCGCATAGCATGTGGTGTATAGCGGTGTGTCGTTCATGTACTTGTAATAAATTAAGATATTACTATTATTATTATTATTATAGTGGTGTTATAGTGACTTGGTCTGGCGGGCCAGCCTAATCACACATCCCCCATAACTTTCTCTGCCCCACTGCCCATTACAAGGACGAGAGACCCTCTGCTCAACCCACCACCACCATGAACCACATTCGGTATGTGTCATGTGCCATTTTCCCTACGGCTTACCACACAGTTTAAGGTATGGCAGATGATGCAGCCAGCCAGCCACACAGCCAGGGAAACAGTGCACCCAACAATGAAAGAAGAGGTACATGTCAGGTGTGTGGAGAGTTTCGAGCACGCAACAGAGATGGCCTTATTCGTGCACACAATGGGTGTGCAGGATCACATAGGCCCCCAGCAGAGAGCAGCCCACAGCCTCCACAGGCAGATGTCAATTCCAATGGCAACCTCCTCTCTTGCGAAAACCTTCTTCTGGCATTCAAATCCACTGCTAGCAGTACCCTATCCCACATTCCTAAAGCAGCTCGCCCATATGCAGCAGGGAAATTCACAGACCTTCTTAAGCAGGTGAATGGAGGTTCCACCAATTTAGAAGCCCGAGGCACCATTAAAGCATGGCACAACCTACTCCTGTTTGGTAATGTTTGTCTTGCAGTTCCTGAAAGACGAGGCAAACTTCTAACCACATCAGTCATCAAGGCGGTGCGCAACTACCCAAGAACAGATAATTGTGTCCCTCTGCCCCATCATCGCAGGAATCAAAAACAACCCTGAAGGAGACCCCATCACTGAACAATTAATTTTGCCAGAATCAGAAGTCTATAAGGCGATAGTGTCATTTCCAGCATGATTTGCAGGAGGTTACACTGGAATTCGACCACAACACCTCAAAGAGATGGTAAATCCAGTACTCGCCGCAACTGCATCAATCCTCCTCACCGAATTAACAACTTTTGTCAACAACTGCCTGGCTGGGCGAATCCCAGAAGAAATTAAACCTCATTTAGCCTCATTATGCGCTTTGAAGAAGAAGGATAAGGGAATCAGACCCATTGCTGTTGGTAACACTCTTCGCCGTCTAGTTGCCAAAGCAGCAGTAAGAAACATTCGCCTAGAAGCTGCCAGTTTACTCCAGCCACACCAACTGGGCTTTGGGGTCTCTCAAGGCAGTGAAGCCGCAGCTCATGCAGCAAGGGCCTACATCAGGGACCTACCAGAAGACAAAGCCGAAGTCAAACTTGACTTTAGAAATGCCTTTAATATGGTGAAGAGAGATGTGGTCTTGCCAGCCGTTCGGGATCGGTTCCCCAGTCTCTTTCCCTTCATTTCAGCTGGCTACAGCAAACCCTCGACTCTTTTGTTTGGGGAACATGAAATTCCCTCATCTGAGGGTGTTCAGCAGGGTGATCCACTCGCTCCACTTCTCTTTTGTTTGGCAGTAAGAGAACTAACTTCCAGCCTACGCAGCGAGCTCAACATCTGGTACCTGGATGATGGCACTCTGGCGGGTACTGGAGAGTCCTTGTTAGAGGACCTACAACGGGTGAAGACACATTGAGAAGCCTTAGGACTCATCCTCAATCCCTCAAAGTGTGAAACCATCACAACAAACCAGGAAATAATCAATGCGGTGCGAACAATCCTCCCAGAAGTCACTACTACCACTCCATCCAACATTACCCTCCTGGGAGCACCGCTGGGTCACCAGGCCATAGACACGGTCCTCAAGGACAAAGTGAATGACCTGAAAAGAATGGAGGAGAGAATAAGTGATCTTGATGCCCATGATGCCCTGTATCTCCTCTCAAGGTGTCTTACTATGCTAAGACTCACTTACTTCTTGAGGTGCGCACCCTCTTTTGACAACCCAACACTTGACGAGTATGACACACACCTGAGATCAACCTTTAAGAAGGCACTAAATCTGTCACTAGAGGATCGGCAATGGGAGCAGGCAACCCTCCCAGTGCGACTGGGAGGTATAGGGGTGCGCAAAGCAATGCAGGTAGCTTTACCTGCATTTCTGTCATCGTGTTTGGCCTCCTGTGGATTAGTCAAGCAGATTGTCCCTGAACGTTTGAGAGGTGTGGTGGGAGCTCAAGACCCCAGGTTCATTGAAGTAGCCGTGCGGTGGGACACCCTTGCAGACTCCTCCAGTAGACCAGCTCCTCCCAAACAGCACAAACAGTCCCACTGGGACAAACCGATCATGGAAAAAATTGCCAACACAATGCTCACCAACGCTTCAGGAAAGGACAAAGCTCGTCTCCTAGCCGTGAAGGCACAACACTCAAGAGATTTCCTTCTAGCTGTTCCCAATTCCTCTCTGCGGACTCGACTCGACCCACAGGCCATTCGGATTGGTGTTGCGCTTCGCCTAGCCGCCCCCATACTCACCGAACATAGGTGTATTTGCGGTAGGGCGACGGCTGATCAATTCGGACTTCATGGTCTCGTGTGTCACACATCAGAAGGGAAGTATGCTAGACATGAGGAGGTCAAGGACATCATAAAGAGAAGCCTCGCCACAGCCCGTTGCCCACCTCAACAGGAACCCCAAGTGCAGAGGTCTGATGGAAGTCAAAAGCGTCCGGATGGAACCACTATGCTACCCTGGAAGGATGGTAAGCAGATTCCTTGGGACTACACCTGTGCTGCCACAATGACAGACACCTACTTGCCATACTCCATAGCCGAAGGGGGTGGAGCTGCCAGCCACAGGGAGACCCAGAAGACTCGCAAATATGAAGGCCTTCCCCTTTGTTATAACTTTATCCCAATAGGGTCTGAGACCCATGGAGCATGGGGCAAGTGTACTCTAAAGTTTCTCAAAGAGCTGGGTGAAAAACTCATCATAGAAACCACGGACCACAGGGCGACCAGCTTCCTCTTTCAGAGACTCAGTGTTGCGATCCAGAGGGGAAATTCCTGCAGCATTCTGGTCACGCGGCCCACTGCCGGGGAGCTAGACGAAGTATTTGACATGTAGCTCTGAGTTGTTATCTATGTTGTTTTACTCCCTATTGTATTCTTGTCAATGTACTTTGTCAATGTATTTTGTCTTGTAATAAAGTTTATACACAACCAAAAGATGGGGTGGAAGGGGAAGTGGAATATTCAAATGGCTTCAGAAAGAAATAAAAATATTCTTCTTTGAAGCCTTTTTATCCACTTCTCCGAGGCTATGGGTCCCACAATGTACACCAGAGGTGGACCCCATCCTATATATATATATATATATATATATATATATATATATATATATATATATATATATATATATATATATATATATACATATATGTTGTTCAATATACTTATAGATGGAGTTGTAAGAGAAGTGAATGCTCGGGTGTTGTTAAGAGGTGTGCGGTTAAAAGATAAAGAATCTATACACACACCCCGCACATATAAAAGAGAGGAGCTTACGACGACGTTTCGGCCCGACTTGGACCATTTACAAAGAATCTATCACAAAATGGAAGTTGTCATAGTTGCTCTTTGCTGATGACACTGTGTTTTTCGGAGATTCTGAAGAGAAGTTGCAGAGGTTGGTGGATGAGTTTGGCAGGGTATGTAAAAGAAGAAAATTAAAAGTGAATATAGGAAAGAGTAAGGTGATGAGGATAACAACAAAAATTAGGTAACAAAAGATTGGATATCAGATTGGAGGGAGAAAGTATGGAGGAGGTGAATGTATTCAGATAGATATTTAGGAATGGTCGTGTCAGCAGATGGGTTCATGAAAGATGAGTTGAATCATATAATTGGCAAGGGTAAAAAGGTGAGTGGTGCACCGAGGAGTCTGTAGAAACAAAGAACTTTATCAATGGAAGCAAAGAGGGAAATGTATGAGAGTACATGGGTGCGAAGCATGGGTAGTGAATTTTACAACAAGGAGAAGGCTGGAGGCAGTGGAGACGACTTGTCTTAGGGTAATGTGTGGTGTGAATATAATGCAGAGGGCTGAGGAGGGGTTGTGAGGTGGTTTGGACATGTAGAGAGAATTTAACGAAATAGAATGACTTAGAGAGTGTATAAATATGTAGTGGAGGGAAGGCAAGGTAGGGGTCTTCTTAGACCCCTACCCCTACTCTAGGTAATCATGCGTGAGCGTGTTAGATAAGAGCGAATGGAGACAAATGGTTTTTAGGATATGACGTGCTGTTGGAGTGTAAGCGGGGTAATATTTATGAAGGGATTCAGGGAAACCGGAAGGCCGGACTTGAGTCCTGGAGATGGGAAGTACAGTGTCTACACTCTGAAAGAGGGGTGTTAATATTGCAGTTTTATAACTATAGTGTAAGCATGCCTCTGGCAAGACAGAGATGGAGTGAATGATGGTAAAAGTTTTTCTTTTTCGGGCCACCCTGCCTTTGTGGGAAACGGCCGATGTGTTAATAAAAAATTAAATAAATACATATGTAGTGCCGAATAGGTAAAACTTGCGATTTTGGCTCAAATAGCAACGCTCTTCTTGCCGAATAAGGCAAGCGAAAATTTGTGTCTGCAGTAATTTCGCAAAAATCATTCTCAACCTAACAAAAAAAATATATTTCATTGTTTGTTTATTATTAAATTATTGTAAACTTATCTAAAATATATTTAGTTGGATTAGGCTAAATTAAATTGCGCTTGTTATAATAAGGTTAGGTAAGTTTTCTAAGGTACTTTTGGTACAAAATTATTAGTTTTTACATTATAAATGAAAAAATATATCTTTAAGCGTATAAGAGAAAATTTTAGAAATAACTTAATTTTAAATGAGTTCTTGCTAATTGACCAATTTTACCTATTCGGCACTAGATATATACAAAGCAATATCCCGCCAGCATGGTTCGAACCCACGTTAGTCGATGTTTACGAGTGCAGCTTCGCTTCCAACCTGACACCTTAAACCCCTCAGCTACAGATGCTCATAACGTTACGTAGCTTGCTGGACTGGAAGCCATGTTTCTTCTAAAGCCAGGCACACATGTGAACCTCAGATATGATCTCCAGCTATTTCATTCCCCTCCTTTATGTACCAAGAATTATCACGAGAGAGAGAGAGTTATCAAGGTTTAAGAATATGAATATCAAACTACCACCTAACTAACCATGATTATCATTTTAATGTTTATCGTCAGAGGGATCGATCGATAATAATATAACTTCTCTCGCCTACATAATTAATATCAGATTCTGAACTAAAACATTGGAGATCACCAATACATAAATATTTTGACCACACTACTTGTTTGTTCACAGATATTTACATAATGAAACAGTGTTTAGTGCTTCGAGGAGTTACCTCATGTGCCCATCAGCTTTATTTCGTCTCATCGTCCGTGTTGCTGACTATATGTATAACTAGTTAAAACAATTGATATAATTTCTACCTAATAACTTTTAAATTTTAAATAATTATTTGTTTATCTATCTTAAAGTTCTTATTAATCTACAGGTACGTACCAGTAATTCTATTTAATTTAATAAACTCATTTAATTTTACTATTAAATATATATATATATATATATATATATATATATATATATATATATATATATATATATATATATATATATATATATATATATATATAAATATATAAATTGTTTTCGAATAATTAAAAAAATTGAACCATATGTTTATTGCCGAGTCTTCCTGTTAATAACGTAATATATTTGTTAATTAGGTAAATGAAGTCAATAAACATCGGTGGAAATAAATATTATCCATAAATTCAACATGCCCCAAAAATCCAATTAATTTTCTGAGTGAAAATCTACGAGTGTGGATATTTACATCTATATTGTAAAACGATATTTTATTCCATGCAAACAACTGGGAAAAAAATAAGTCTTCCACTTTTATTTTCGCATTTATTGACTGCAAGAATAGTCTTTCCTGTCTTGAAGGACCAGCAATAACAAAATATTGGATCTTCAGCAGTGAGAGATCAGTCATATCCTGTGTCAGGGTGCCGCTTGCTTCTTGACCCGAGTCTTATATGGCCCTAGACTGTTATATCATCCTCTTGTCTGGCATTCGAGTTTTAGCCCTGCAAAAGTGTAAGCGCGATGTCCATTAAGTGTTGTGAGGGTTGTGCTCAACCCTAGGCCATTCTAGAGAATTTCCATCATTGGTTCAAACTTCAGTATTGTATTGGCCACTTGAATCAAGTGGTGTCTGACACATAATCCTTAAAACCTCCAGTGCACGAGCTGAGCAGTGATTTGTTTTTATGCTTCAGTAATGTGAATCACAGAATTTTCATTCGAGTAGAATCATACTTATTTTGTTGGCTCAGTTAATATACGGATACGTGTGATACGCGAACTTTGACATCCGTAATGTGATGCTTGATCCTTGACTCTGGTAGTGTGATACTTGATCCTTGACTCAGGTAGTGTGATACTTGATCCTTGACTCTGTTAGTGTGATACTTGATCCTTGACTCTGGTAGTGTGATACTTGATCCTTGACTCTGGTAGTGTGATACTTGATCCTTGACTCTGGTAGTGTGATACTTCATCCTTGACCCTGGTATTGTGATACCTGATCCTTGACTCTGGTAGTGTGATACCTGATCCTTGACTCTGGTAGTGTCATACCCCATCTTTGACCCTGGTAGTGTGATACCTGATCCTTGACTCTGGTAGTGTGATACCTGATTCTTGACTCTGGTAGTGTGATACCTCATCCTTGACCCTGGTAGTGTGATACTTGATCCTTGACTCTGGTAGTGTGATACCTCATCTTTGACCCTGGTAGTGTGATACTTGATCCTTGACTCTGGTAGTGTAATACTTGATCCTTGACTCTGGTAGTGTGATACCTGATTCTTGACTCTGGTAGTGTGATACCTCCTCCTTGACTCTGGTAGTGTGATACTTGATCCTTGACTCTGGTAGTGTGATACTTGATCCTTGACTCTGGTAGTGTGATACTTGATCCTTGACTCTGGTAGTGTGATACTTGATCCTTGACTCTGGTAGTGTGATACTTGATCCTTGACTCTGGTAGTGTGATACAAGATCCTTGACTCTGGTTGTGTGATACTTGATCCTTGACTTTGGTAGTGTGATACTTGATCCTTGACTCTGGTAGTGTGATACAAGATCCTTGACTCTGGTTGTGTGATACTTGATCCTTGACTGGTAGTGATACTTGATCCTTGACTCTGGCAGTGTGATACCTGATCATTGAGTCTGGTTGTGTGATACCTGATCCTTGACTATGGTTGTTTGATACTTGATCCTTGACTCTGGTAGTGTGATATATCATCCTTGACTCTGGTAGTGTGATACCTCATCCTTGACTCTGGTAGTGTGATACTTTATCCTTGACTCTGGTTGTGTGATACTTGATCCTTGACTCTGGTAGTGTGATACCTCATCATTGACTCTGGTAGTGTGATACCTCATCCTTGACTCTGGTTGTGTGATACTTTATCCTTGACTCTGGTAGTGTGATACCTCATCCTTGACTCTGGTAGTGTGATACCTGATCCTTGACTCTGGTTGTGTGATACTTGATCCTTGACTCTGGTTGTGGATGTTATAATAAACATAAATATTAAATTTTATGCTTAAATAAATATAAATAAACAAGCGAATAAGAGTGAGGGTGAAGCTGGTTCTTCTCTGGGGATCCTGACAATGGTGAATTTGACCCCATCCTGGAGTCAACACACTTCTTCCAAGACTCAGTCGAGTCTGATCAGCTGGTCTGGGTGTCAGGTCAATAACTGAGCTCTGACACTGACTCTTCTCCTCTTGTTCGTCTTAGTTGCTCTCTATTCTTCACTGTCTTCCTACTTATTGTTCTTTTCTCGTTTTCCTTCCTTTGTGGCCTATTTCCATTCTTCAGTCCCAATTTTTTATTATTTTATTTTGTCTGTCTATAGTTCTTTTCTGTTCTCTCGACACTTCTGGCTCCAGCAGTTTTTATTTTTAGGCTTCCTTTCTGTAAAACAACCAACAACGCCTTTCCTGCTTTCCATTTTTGTGTCCATCCTTCTTGCTCAACTTCTCTCTCTCTCTCCCTCTCTTACTTCATTATTTTAAATTGCTTCTCTCTACCCTCTTCTTGTTTCTTCCACTACATTTAAAAAAAAAATTCTCTCGAATGGATATTCCTTCCAACCTGAATAAGATTGGTTGTCTCTTTTAGAATTGTATAAAGTATTTTTAGTAATTTTAAAAGATTTATGAATTAAGTGTTTTTGGGTATTTGAGATCATTAACTATTTCATAAATCTTCAAGATGATTTTTCATCTATAAACTCTAGGCTGCAAATACGCAAAGCTCTCAAAAACATTGATGAGAATACAGAAAGATTAACTTTACCATAAATTTTAAATTTAATGGCATGGTTCCTCTAATAATTCAAACATCTAGAAAAGACGATGAGTTATTTTGTTCAAACTCAACAGTAAAATTTATAGAATGAGGTAGACTATTTAATTTAACAAGGAAATGGTTTATATCTATATTCTTAGACATTAGACATAAAACATCATCAACATATCTATACCACTTAGCTCTACTGGGAAGGATTTTGTTAAGCAATCTTGTTTCAAAATATTCCATATACAATTTACTAAAGACATGTGAGAGAGGATTTCCCATTTCCGTACCAAACTTCTGAGTGCAAAACTCTTCATTAAGCTCAAACTTTACATCAACAATACAAATTTTAATAAGTTTAATGATAGTAGGAACTGGCAATGGTAAACTTCTTCAGATAGGAAATTTAATAAGTCATCAAGTAAAACTTTTGTAAACAAGGAAGTAACATCAAAACTAACTATACTGCCATGGTGCTTAATTTATCCACTAAATCTATATTATTTATAATATTAATGTTATAATTTTTTTCAACAATTGTACTTGCAATTTCATTATTTTTCAGTGTTTTTTCTGCATATTGTGATATCACCTGTTTACTGTGATCTTATTGCACATATATTGGATACTTATTACGAACTCAGCATAACGCTCCAAAACTTCCTGGAGAGCTTCAACAACAACAGGTGTCTCTTTGACACACCGCTTGTTTGACTCTCTCTAAGCACTCCATGCTAATAAAGGATCCTCAAATTTGGAATTCCCTTCCAGAAAATGAATCCTCCACCTTCAGAAAAACATTTAAAAAACACCTCCTTCACGTGATCTAAATTCTGCAAAGACTAAAACCCAGTTTATCCTCATCACTGTTTATCATACTCTTATTATCATTCATTCTGTTGTTGTCACTATTACCAATTTAGGTCCAGGTAAGTCATAATCGCCACAAACATTACACAATTTGTCTGACAAAGAAATCCAAAAATTTCAATATGATGAAACCAAGTGAGTTAAAATATCAGATTTTAAACTTCAGCATTCAAGTAAACAAATTTAATCTTATAAATGTCTGCAGTTATGAGTTATTGTTAATGCTGCCTGAAATCCTTTACATAGGCTGTGGATATCAATAAAGTATAGTAAAAATATTAACACTTCCTCTATTAATCATATTACGCAAATTTATAAAAATAAAGACTCTTATTGTTATTATTATTATTAAAGTTATTGATATTATTATTATGATTATTATTATTATTATTATTATTATTATTATTATTATTATTATTAGTAGTAGTAGTAGTAGTAGTAGTAGTAGTAGTAGTAGTAATAGTAGTAGTAGTAGTAGTAGTAGTAGTAGTAATAGTAGTAGTAATAGTAGTAGTAGTAGTAGTAGTAGTAGTAGTAGTAGTAGTAGTAGTAGTGGTAGTAGTAGTAGTAGAAGTAGTAGTGTTAGTAATAGTAATATAATTATTTTCAATATTTTTATTATTCTTAGTAATAGTAGCAGTAGTAGTAGTTGTATAAGTAGTAGTAGAAGTATTATTTTTCTTATTATTGTTATTATTATTATTTTCATTATTATTAGTATTATATTATTATTATTATTATTATTATTATTATTATTATTATTATTATTATTATTATTATTATTATTATTATTATTATTATTATTATTATTATTATTATTATTATTATTATTATTATTATTATTATTATTATTATTATTATTATTATTATTATTATTATTTTAATTATTTTAATTATTATTATTATTATTATTATTATTAGTATTATTGTTACTATAATTATGTTTATTATTAAAACTATAATGATTATTATTATAATATATCTTGGTACCGTCTGACGCCCCCCACTGCCATCGTCTGGATCCAGCAGTCTCCTACAGCCACTAACACTGCCATCCCTCACTTCTCCTGCTCCCCTCACTGCCATCGTCTGGATTCAGCAGTCTCCTACAGCCACCAACACTGCCATCGTCTGGATTCAGCAGTCTCCTACAACCACCAACACTGCCATCCCTCACTTCTCCTGCCCTCCTAAGGCAAACCAAACGCTGAAGCATTTTTTTAGCGTTGTCAGCGGAAAGCGGCCCAGAACGGCGGAAATTTGAGATGGAGCGAGATGAAGGTGTTTTGTGTCTCACACCAAGAACTTCCTTCTCAGGGTGTTCTTCTTCACGTGTTTATCACCAGCAGTGTTGTTCTCGAGTGTGTTCTTATCCACGTGTTAATTATCACCAGTATTCTTGATTGGGAGTGTTCTTCATGAATGTGTTCTTCGAAACATATGAGTCCTTGTTCCCAGCTGTGTTCCTCTTCGCGAATGTGTTCTTGTTCACGATTATGTTCTTGTTTAAGAGCTTTTGTTCACGAGGGTGCTCCTATTCATGAGTGTGTTCATTGTTCATAAAGTTGTTCTTGTTCCAAAGTGCATTGTTTCTGATAGTGTTCTTGTTCCAAAGTGCATTGTTTCTGATAGTTTTCTTGTTCCTGAGTGTGTTCTTTTTTTCTGATAGTGTTCTTGTTCCTGAGTGTGTTCTTATTCTAAGTGTGTTCTTGTTCCTGTGTGTTCTTGTTTCTGTGTGTGTTCACGTTCCTGAGTGTGTTCTTGTTCTTGATTATGGTCATGTTCCAGTCTATATTCTTTCGATAAATCCTTTGTTCTTCTGTGCTTATTCCTAACCATGTTCTTGTTAAAGAATATGCTCTTGTTCCTGATTATGCTCTTCTCCAACGTTCTAATTCCTGAGTATGTCCTTGTTCCTGACTACGTTTTTTATTATGTTCTGTTTTCCTAATTGTTGTTCCTCTATATGTTCTTGTTCTACATTGCTCTGTTATTGACCAATATGTTCTTGATCCTGAGTTCGTTTCCTTCAACAGTGTTCTGTAGATCATCAGTATGTTCATGTTCCACAGTGCTCTATAGTTCAGCAGAATGCTCTTGTTGTTTTGTTCTCGTTCTTCGTTCTTGTTCTTCTTGCTGTATGTTATTGTACATGAGTTTGTTCTTGTTCTTTAGTTCTTCATCTTTCGTTAGGTACGTAGAAGCTAGTAAAAGTTCTTTCCATCGCTCCTCGTAATTACGCAACTAATTAGTTGCTGTAAATAATTCAACTCATCTTGGTTTAAATTTAAGACCAAAAATTATTGAGATGTAGCAAATTGCATTCATATATAATTCTTTATTAACAACAACAAAAAATTTAATAAGTTTTACTTCAGGAAAGACCTCTAAAAAAGTCCTCTCCTTATCTTCATTTTGTGGACAACGCCAGAATTTAATCAACAAAATTTTTAGAAAAAATTTGATTACACAGTTATATGTTGTGTTACTATGCACGGTATGCAGGAAATGGGTGTACGCTTTCTCATATAAAGTTACCTAAAACTGCGATTAACATTGAATATGATAAGATGATTATTGGTGATGCGATCCGAGTATGGTATCCCCGCATTGCGTAAACCGCAGTCCCCTGCGGTTCGCGATGTAGTGCAGAGTGCGGTATAAGGTTCTAGTGCAGTTACTAGCACTGAAGATTTGATACGAATCAAAGAAGGTATTCACAAGTCATCACATGGAAAGTAATATCTCATTTTAATAAAATTGGTATTACGACCTCCACAACCCTAAACTAATTATGGCATTCCTCCAACAAACACCAGCTTTGAAAGTTTGCCTATCTGAAGAGGCTTTCGCTAGTTATCTCGCAGAGATCACTATCCGATAAAAATCAACACTTAGTTTGAATGAGAAACTTGTGAAACATAGCCAAATGATGCATATGTGTCTCATTTATGATCTTGTTGGTTTTATAAGTCATTTATTCACAATTAGTTTGAAAATGCTCAGAACTATCATTATCAAGTTATCACATCTACGTAAGTAAGCTTCACCAGCGTCTGAGGTTCAGAGTCGACCATCAAAGACATTGCAGTGATTTCATAGAGGCTAATTTATTTATTAGATTTGGCAAATTATAAGTAACACATCCAAAGATCAAGGTGAAGCTTCCTTTGAGAATAATGAACCATCAGAACTAAAAGTTTGAAGCCCCGAAAGAAGATGCATTCTCCAGTTATTGTACTAAACCCAACAATAACAAGTTTGTTAATTACGTTGGTAAATTTGAGAAAATTGCACCTGAACACCATTATAGATTAATGCTGTTCAGAAGAGGAAAAATTCCAGTAACTGAATCAAAAGTATATTATGTCTTTCCAAAATTAAAATTAGCAATATGGCAACTACACATTGCATTAAAAATAACAACCTTATTCTGTGTAGGATAAACCAGTGAGTGAAGGTTACAGCAGATTAGGAGACCTTTCCATAGTTATCGTTTAGAAACGACAATCGAAAATGGTCTATAAAAAAAGGCCAAAAGACATCTGTGCATGTCAGTTGTTCCAAGAACCTTTCTTTAGAAATTATTCACTAGGGTTAAAAATTTATAGGCAGGTGGATAAAGCATTGTGAAATTATAAATGTGAAATTTCAAGTATGAAATCGTACGAAAAAAAATATAGCATTTAAGTGCCCAGTAAACTCGTGAAATTTAGAAAATGCCAAAAAAAATGCATTTTTGTAATAATATATTTTTTTGTAATATTTCCATAGTTATACTAAAAAATCTCGATGTCTGAGCAAGATAAAAATAAAGCTTTTAAAATTTTCAAGAAATTTCTATTCGATATATTTTTCTTAAATAAAATAGGCAAATTGGCAATGTAATGTTTACAGAGCTCGAAGTGAACACCAAGTTATATTTTAATAATCCCACACCAGCAGTGAAAGTTCGAAGTGGTTCATGAAAAGGATTTTCCGTTAATAGTTCTGAATACAATAACTATTGAACTTTCAGCGATGTCAATAGAACTTCTAATTTTAACCTACACTGGTAAATCTATGGGGCATCATAATTATTAAAGTCTCAAGCATCAGTATAGACATTTGCAACCTCATCAGCAGAGGCATTGTTTAGTTGGTCAATGGATATTAGTATCAATGCTTATTATTAAAATTAACAAAAATGAGACAATCGCAGATCAGTAACAACTTGACCCATTAAGATTGGCAAAAGTAGCTTTCTGTAGCAAACGCACAGATTCCATTGACTCTTATTTTTTTAACTGCCGGCATATAAGGCGCATGAGCATATAAAACGATGTTTCCAAACAGCTGTAACGTAACGTTAGTAAACATCTGCTAAAGCGTAACCCAAAGCCTACCCTTGACCCTGGCGTTGAGCATATAAGGCGCAGGCTGATTTTCCAAGACTTTTGTGAGGAAAACAAAGGGCGCCTTATATGCCGGGAAAATGAGGTACTTTAGAGTTACGACCAATTTTCACCTACATAATACGAACTTAGAAGTATCCTGGTTGTAATATGCATCCGCCATTAAGCACTGAATGCATTTAAAAGTGGTGTAACTCATATATAATGTGATTTATTTGGAAAAAAATCACTTCATTTCACACAAAAATAAACAAAATGCTCACTTACACAACTCACTTTCACTCTACGCCCTAGATGAATCTGGATACACATTTTTTTTTTAATTTTAAGCCAAACTGAAGAGGCTTTTGAAAGTCATCTGACTTATTTCCGGCAACTTAGAACAAGATCTACAATTTGATCATAGGGCACCTGCACACACCCATACTGGCATGAATCTTTTTCTCTTTAGCATAGTGGACCAGTGATAGAAAGTTGAAGCCAAAGAAGAGAAAAATTCATCTAACCACTTAAATCTCCCCTTTCTTTGATAAATAATAATAATGATTACAATAATATTTTTTCATTAACACTTCAGCCGTTTCCCACCAAGGCAGTGTGACCCGAAAAACACTTTCATCATCATTCATTCCATCACTGTATTGCCAGAGGCGCGCCAACACTACGGTTAAAAACCTGCAACATCAACAATCTTCCTTCAGAGTAAAAGCACTGTAGTTTCCACCTCTAGGACTCAAGTCTGGCTTGCCAGTTTCCCTGAATCCCTTCAGAAATATTACCTTGCTCACATTCCAACAGCACGTCAACTCATAAAAACCATTTGTATCCACTCGCTCCTATCTAACACGCTCACGCACACTTGCTGGAAGACTAAACCTCTAGAACCCAAAACATCTTTTAGCCCCTCCCTCCAACCTTTCCTAGGCCGACCCCTACCCCGCCTTCCTTCCATTACAGATTTATACACTTTCCAAATCATTCTATTTCATTCCATCCTCTTTAAATGTCCAAACCACCTCAATAACACTTCCTCAGCCCTCTGGATAATACTTTTAATAATCCTGCACCCCCTCCTAATTTACAAACTAGGGAGGATTCTATGCATTATATTTAAACTGCACATTGCCCTCAGACACGATAGCTTCACTGCCTCCAGCCTTCACACCCATATAAGAGCGTTGATATAACTATACTCTCATACATTCCCCTCTTGGATAATGTTCTTTGTCTCCACAGATTCCTCAGTGCACCATTCACCTTTTTCCATCATAAATTCTAACAATAATAATAATAATAATAATAATAATAATAATAATAATAATAATAATAATAATAATAATAATAATAATAATAATAATAATAATAATAATAATAATAATAAAATAATAATAATAATAATAATAATAATAATAATAATAATTTAATAATAATAATAATAATAATAATAATAATAATAATAATAACAACAACATCTTCAATAACAAGAACAATAATAATAATAACAATAGCAACAACAACAATAAAAATAGCAATACAAATAATAATAATAATAATAATAATAATAATAATAATAATAATAATAATAATAATAATAATAATAATAATAATAATAATAATAATAATAATAATAATAATAATAATAATAATAATAAAAATAATAAATATAACCTCCCAGCAGCACATCACGAGACAAACAGTGCCAGCAAGAAGAACTATGTGTATATGCTGATTGCTTTCTGTTATATCCCTTTTACAGAGGCTAGACTATACACTGCAACATAATGAGTCCAACACGAAGGCAAACATTTGGGGTGGCAATTCTCACTGCACATGTCACAAAATTCGTTCCGTATCGCTCGAAGCCATTACTGAAAGGTGATTTTGATGCCAGGTATTTTAAAAACTTTTTCATTCACGTCAGTGACCGCATTTCATAAGCCAAGCATACTCTGAATAGCATTAGAATGAGTATTAGACGGTCGTGGCGATGCTGTTCTCACTATACTGAGGGTAACATGTGTTCAGCCACAGCTGCTGTGTTATTCTGCTTGAGATCAAGATTTAACTCGGATCAGTTATTACGTGAGGGTCTGGCAGGACAGTATCTTGGCAAGCGAGATGGATAACACAGTCAGCAGCTGAGCAAGATTGATTATACCGTAGGTGAGCGAGCAACATTGATGATATAGGAGGTGAATGAGCAAGATTGATGGCACAGACAGCAGATGAGTAAGATTAATGACACAGTCAGCAGATGAGTAAGACTGATAAGACTGTCAGCAGCTGAGCAATCAAGACTAACGACAATGTCAGCAGATAAGTAAGATTGATGACACAATCAGCAACTGACCAAGCAAGATTGATGACACAATCAGCAACTGACCAAGCAAGATTGATGACACAGTCAGAGGTATTTCGTGTCATTGTGATGCTTTTCTACAATGATCACCCTTCAAGGCAGGTGCCTCATTACTGATGAAGTGCTCATCATCCGATGAATAACAGCTGTCATTCTTTTTCTCCGATCAGTCCACATTGCCTCTATTATCTAGACATTGTATGGCCCTTACAGGTTTATGGTTTCCAACGAATATATCAAATAACATATCAAACATTATTATTCAGCAATGAAATAAATTTTGTTCTCAAAGGTCATTGTTTATTAACTCTGTTTGATTATTAGGTATCCTTGGAAGGTGACCTTTAAGTAGTCACCAGAATGTTTAGTTTTTCCTTCCAATTTTTTATTTTTATTTAGTTCAAAACCTGAGGTGGCCTCATCCAATCAACTTCAAATTTTTAGTCCAGGTGCACAGTCACTAGGGCCAAAATCTAGAAACAACTGGCTTGTGTAGTTATTCTATAACCATAATTATTGGATCCTTTCCCAGCATCCTGAAAAGACTAAAATCTCTGAAGCCTTGCTTCAAAAGATCTGAAAAATTAGTGTCGCAGTTCGACGATGGTTGAAGGTGAAATTTAAAAGTTTAAAGTTACTTTTGTCAATATTATGTGAAAAACAGGAAATTTAAATCACGTGAGTCTTCACGTTAAAGCCAGGATAATATTCATTAAGTTTAGTTTGTATCGGGCAAATTTGTCAATACGATAATTCTTTTTTATTAAACTTGTTATGGTTGGAATAAATGAGATAACAGAAGAATGCCTCTTCTGATAGGCTTCAAATTTTCAGCGCTTGTGTGTTTTGCTGACAATAAGGTTTGCGTTATTATTAGCGTAATTAATTCCCTATGCTAATTATAGTAAATAAACAGAGAATTTGATATGCATTGAAAAACTAAAGAATATGTTTAACTGTAGGATTAAATTTAACGCTGAATCATTCCATAAGATGGATGACTAAGGTGGATGACTAAGGTGGATGACTAAGGTGGATGACTAAGGTGGATGACTAAGGTGGATCACACTCTAAGTTTCGGTATAAATTTGAAAATTTGATGCAATTGTAAAAAATAAAATTGGAGTCATTGAACTCAGAGTAATTACTTGAGAATGTCGTTTCTGATAGACTTCAAACCTTCAAACTATTAAAAGAATGTTTGGCGCTCACTTTCAGCTATGAATTTTTTTAATTGGTTTCTGAGTATCAATGGACAATACCTTTTCTGTTTGGTTTCTTAATTTTTGCTCGCGTGCTTGTGTGTGAGTGTGTGTGTGTGTGTGTGTGTGTGTGTGTGTATGTATGTGTGTGTGTGTGTGTGTGTGTGTGTGTGTGTGTGTGTGTGTGTGTGTGTGTGTGTGTGTGTGTGTGTGTGTGTGTGTGTGTGTGTGTGTGTGTGTGTGTGTGTGTGTGTGTGTGTGTGTGTGTGTGTGTGTGTGTGTGTGTGTGTGTGTGTGTGTGTGTGTATGTGTGTGTGTGTGTGTATGTGTGTGTGTGTGTGTGTGTGTGTGTGTGTGTGCGCTTTGTGCTTGAGGCAGACACCCATAAATCTAATGCTAAAGAGCTTATATCAGTTTGACTTTGGTCTATCGAGCACTCTTGAAATATGGTTCCCATCTGACAGAGAACAATGAACTCCTAGCTCGGTATCTCTGTGACTGCACGCCTGCCTCTGTATGTGTGTGTATGTGTGTGCATATATATATATATATATATATATATATATATATATATATATATATATATATATATATATATATATATATATATATATATATATATATATATATGCAAAAAGATCACAGTAAACAGGTGATATCAAAATATGCAAGACAACCACTATGAAAAAATAGAAGAATTCCAAGCGCTTTCGTGACTACTCACATTATCAAGGAACTATAAAAGGAAACGTGAGAAGAAGGCTTATAAAGAGGCAGAATACACCTCACAGTCACATCACACTAACAAAGACAACACCTCACGCTACTGTGAGGTGTTGTCTTTGTGTGTATGTGTGTGTGTGTATGTGTGTGTTTGTGAGTGTGTGTGTTCGTCTGTGTCTGTGTCTGTGTGTAGGTAAAACTCTTCTTGCCGAATAAGACAAGCGAAAATTTGTGTATGCAAAAATTTCGCAAAAATAATTCTGAACATAACGAAAAAAATATATTTCATTGTGTTTGTTTATTATTAAATTACTGTAAACTTATCTAAAATATATTTAGTTGGATTAAACTAAATTAAATTGCACTTATAATAAGATTAAGTAATTTTCTAAAGTTCTTTTGGTAAAAAATATTATTAATGTAAAATATTAATGTAAAAAAATATTATTTTTTTACATTAACATAAATGAAAAAATATATCATTTAAATGTAAAACACAAAATTTTAGAAAGGACTTAATTTTAAATGAGTTGTTGCTAATTGGGTCATTATACCTATTCGGCACGATATATATATATCAAGGAACATAGTTCCTTGATAATGTGAGTAGTCACGAAAGCGCTTGGAATTTTCTATTTTTCATAGTGGTTGTTTTGCATATTTTGATATCACCTGTTTACTGTGATCTTTTGCATATATATATATATATATATATATATATATATATATATATATATATATATATATATATATATATATATATATATATATATATATATATATATATATATATATATATATATATATATATATATATATATATTACATTTTTAAATATATATATATATATATATATATATATATAGGAGGTACCACCTCTAGAACTTGCTGGGGACCCTCATCCTCAGAGAAGACAATATATACATATACATATATATATAGTATCGTAACCGCGAACGAGTGGTAACAACACTGTGACTAGCCAAGGGATCGAACCCGTCTTGTTTTAGCCCGCCTCATGGTGAGCAAAAATTCATGACGCTCTAACCCACTGGACCATCCAATCCTACAAAGATCACGCACCCAGCAGAGCTAGGTTTTGTACCGTGATCCGAGGACATACGATGGTGTGGGTGTCTCATAGCTAATTTCATTCTACTCCCCACAAGCAGTAGCGAGTTGCCTGGGGATCGAACCCGTGGTCCAGTGGGTTACAGAATCATGAATTTTCGCTCGCCATGAGGCGGGCTAAAACAACAAGGGTTCGATCCCCCGGCTAGTCGCAGTGGTCTGGTGGCTAAAGCTCTCGCTTCACACGGCGAGGGCCTGGGTTCGATTCCCAGCCAGGGCAGAAACATTTTGCGTGTTTCTTTACACCTGTTGTCTATGTTCCCCATCAGTAAAATGGGTACCTGGGTGTTAGTCGACTGGTGTGAGTCGCATCCTGGGACACTGACCTAATCTGCCCGAAATGCTCAGCATAACAAGGGACTTTCTATATAGTAGTATGTCACTGATGTCAGCTAGGCCTGTATACCATGTACATGTACTTGTAGTAAATAAAGATATTATTATTATTATTATTATTATTATTATTATTATTATTATTATTATTATTATTATTATTATTATTATTATTATTATTATATATATATATATATATATATCAATAAGAACACTGCGACTTGAAAAGGATTCGAACCCATGCTGCTTTGGCCCGCTTCATGGTGAGCGAAAACCCACAGGACCACGCACTCCTACAAGAACCAGGCACTCAGCCAAGCTAGGTGTGTTACCCTTGGTCAGAGGACATACGGTGGTGTGGGTACCTCTGAGCTAATTTCATTATCCTCCCCGTTTGGTGTACTAGCCTCAACGAGCAGTATGTTATATTATTGTGCCCACGAACACGTGCTATTGATCAATAACAACAATGCGACTAACCAAGGATTCGAACCCATGCTGCTTTGGCCCTCCTCTACTTATTCGTCCAAATTATTCTACGTATTTACCAGGCTGAGGCTGAAGTAAAACTGTCTGATATTCCTGTGACTCGTGTGGAATCATAGCTTTCTGTTATAGCCTAGTATACTTGATTCTTACCTCTGGAACAGTCTGTCTCCGCCCACCATATCAAGATCTCTAAGTATTTCTTACGATACTGGCATTTCTCTAATGGTTCTTCTGTTCTCTAATGTAGTTATATTCAACTCTTTAGTCTTGCTTCCTAGTTCATTTCCCAATAAATGTGTTAATAGTTTCACTGGAATCCTTTTCATTTTTCCGGTATTTTGAAATGCTTAACCAGGTGTGGGCTCTATTTTGACGCTGCATGTTTCGATATGAGCCTCACATGTCACATGAAGTGTCGCGAATGATTCTTTGCTAAATGTGGTGAAAGATATTATTAATTTGGCCAATCGAGCATTCTAACGATATGCTTTGCACAATGCTGGCCACTCGGGCTGTCTCCTGGAGTGAGGTTTGCAACTTCTGTCCTCCGAGTCTATACTCAATGTTGACTTTAATTCCCATTCTCAAAATTTTATAGCGTTGCATTTGCTAAGGACGAAGTAGACTATCCACTTGTCTGACCGATCCTACAGTTTGTACAGGTTTCTTCCTACAGTCTTTCCCTCTCCATATCATTGTTTGTTCTTCTCATTAATTTCTCATCTTCTGTGAACAGGAATACATCTGATTCCATCTCTTTTGGTTCATCTTTCCAGTAATCTTCAAACATTTCTGCTTCAGTTACTAATTCCTGTTGAATCCCGCCTGTTACACTTGTCTTTTCGAACACCTCTTCTCGGGCACTTGCTCATTCTCTCTCTCTCTCACACACAAAGTAATTTTCGATCCACTGTAAAGCATTTTGAATTACTTCTGTCTTTTTCACAAGTTTTTGTCCCGGCATCTTTATTGTAAGGTGAGCCGTCAAATGCCTTCATGTAGTCCAAGAATTTGTAGTTCACACATCTTTCTCTCCTACATGACATCTGTTACTTGGGCAAAGAACACTAACGATATCGTCAGGTGCTGCAATAGCATCAGCAGCTGCAGCAGCACCAGAAATCGTCAGTGGCAGTAATAAAGGATGTGACGAGAAGCAGCAGAGTTACCAGCAACATTAGGAGAAGCAATTAATGGTGTATTCACTAGGAAATCAATGAGTATCAGCAGCAACAGTAGTTAGTAAATTATGTTATGATATGCCGATCAATGGCCCAGCATCATCATCTATAGTAGCAGTAGTGTTACATCATTATTAATATAATGATATAACACTACTAGAGAAGGAAACAAGGGACTGGCAAATGCAGAGACGAATTCCTTATGTTGGCGTAATTAATGAGCACAGTTGGTGTGTGAGAGGCAGCCATGATTCACTGTGCTTCAGTGCTGGGGTGTGTGAGAGGCAGCCATGATTCACTGTGCTTCAGTGCTGGGGTGTGTGAGAGGCAGCCATGATTCACTGTGCTTCAGTGCTGGGGTGTGTGAGAGGCAGCCATGATTCACTGTGCTTCAGTGCTGGGGTGTGTGAGAGGTAGCCATGATTCACTGTGCTTCAGTGCTGGGGTGTGTGAGAGGCAGCCATGATTCACTGTGCTTCAGTGCTGGGGTGTGTGAGAGGTAGCCATGATTCACTGTGCTTCAGTGCTGGGGTGTGTGAGAGGCAGCCATGATTCACTGTGTTTCAGTGCTGGGGTGTGTGAGAGGCAGCCGTGATTAACTGTGCTTCAGTGCTGGGGTGTGTGAGAGGTAGCCATGATTCACTGTGCTTCAGTGCTGGGGTGTGTGAGGCAACTGTGATTCCTTTTCCTTCATTCCTGTGGTAAGTGTGATAGCTATAAATCACTGTTTCAGGACTATAGGTGTAGATCATGGTACTTTCCTGGGCCGGAAGACATTTGCCCTGAATTACAGAGTGGTCTAATTTTCATATAAACATTGTGTAGAGCATCAAATAGCACAAAAGTTACTGTTTTAGTAATTATCATATGTTAATGTACGTTTTTTGGTATATTAGAAGTACATTGCTCGCGCTCCGAAGGAGTATTGATATCTCGCAGTTTTTTGACTGTAGTGCAGGCGTTCCTCTGGCAAGACAGTGATGAAGCAAATGATGATGAAAGTGTTTCTTCTCTTTCGGGTCACCTTGCCTTAGTGGGAAGCGTCCGATGTGTTAATAAAAAAATTATTAGATTAAATAAATTACCTAAATTCAAACAAATAACCATTAGATGATCAAGGACTAAGTTTTTCCACAAACAACTTCAATTTCTTAGTGCAGGAGGGAGGGAGCTGGTGACCTCTCGCCTTCAACCCTTCCCTTCCTCTGTTTCATACGCTTAATGATAATAATAATAACAATAATCTTTATTTCTACAAAGTACATGTATAGCCTAGCTGATATCAATGACCTACTGCTGTATAGAAAGCCCTTTGTTATGCAGAGCATTTTGAGGAAATTAGGTCAGTTTTGTTCCCAGGATGCGACCCACACCAGTCGACTAATACCCCATGTACCTATGTTACTCATAGGTGAACAGGAACAGCAGGTGCCTTAAGGAAACACGTCCTAATTTTTCCCACCCGTATCGAGGATCGAACCACGGACCATAGAGTGCACTAGCAATTAAACTATGGGGCTCCTTTGGGACACATCAGGGCTGAAATGAGTCAGATAAACATAATAAACTCTGCTTTAGTCAGACACTTGCCGAAAACAGTAACTAATTTGAGTCATTATGCTGCAGTTATCTACTCACTGCGCTCCCGTGCTAAATTAATTCATCAAGTTTTATTTTACTCTCCTTAATGAACTCTGGACGCCTGTTTAATTATTCTCCTGGAGTGAAGGAGTGTTTGTCTCGTCTGCTTCTCCATATAATGTCACTGCTTCTCCATATAATGTCACTGCTTCTCCATATAATGTCACTGGTTCTCCATATAATGTCACTGCTTCTCCATATAATGCCACTGCTTCTTTCTTATTCACTTGCAGCTACTGCTATATGCTGTACACATAGCTTAGCCTATTGTCTTTCTTGAGGTTAGAAGTCTTTATCTCCTGTCTATATTTTATCATAAATTTTCTTTCACTACATGAAAATTTATAGCCATGCATTCGTCGTAATTAAATTGCAGTGGTTATTTGTCTGATCATTTACCATTTCTGTTAAGTACTCATAAAGTTTTTTTCTATATATTCAACAGTTTTCATTCTTATTAGAATATTTTCATTTGCAGTTAGTGATATATAGGAATTTATAACTTCTGGTATATCGTTTTCACCTATGAGAAACGATACTGATCTCAGCACTGACTCCTGTGTTAACTGGTACGTCTGCCTATACTAACAACGGAACGGGAAGGTTTGAACCCATGGCGAGTGGCTTACGCACTGGCCTAGAGTGTTAATATTCACTCGCCATGGGTTCAAACTCCACCCGTTCCGTGGTTTGTTTGCATGGCCTGTTATGCAGTACCACTGTAACATCAGGACATCTCAATGCGTTAGAAAAACGTATCAATCATCAAAATATACTACAAATGGCAATTGATTCTGTCGGGGCAGATCAAACTGTTGTCTTCACTGATTACTGGAACCAGAAGCAGCATAGAGAAAGGCCAGAAGAGGCGAGATACTGCTTGTGCTCACATGTTGTAAGAGATCGTTCGATCTGTTTCAGATCAATCCATCGGTTCCATCTGTACTAATTGTTCCAGTAGGAGAGATGGTCAGCGACCTTTTTTTTCCAAGATTGTTTACTATTAATATGTAAATGCCCGCCACAGTTTTCATGCGGAAGTGCAGTATTCTTGAATGTTCTGTATTTATCAAATAATAAAACTTAAAATGATATTCATAATTATTCAACTGACTTTAAATAAATTTTCACTGATAAAGTTATTCGTTCTGAGGAAATTTTCCCAAAACCTGTTGCCCCTTCTGCCTCCGCAGCCCCGTGTGCCGATGTTGCAGTCTAGTGCAGTAGATTTCCCCTTTTCCTTGTCTTCTCTTTTAATTTTTGGACCAACCTCTAGTGTGGTCCAGTATTGAAGGTTTTACCATCCAAAAGTATGCACTGCACACCACCCTTCTCTTTCCTATTTTATCTCCGTCACCCTTTAGAGATTTACGTCCTCTGTTTCCCGAATTTATTCTTAATTATGCGCTTTCGTACCACCTCCTCCCCTTCCCTTCCCCTCTTCTGGAGTAACCACTTGTTTGAGCAGTCCAGCATTGTGTCCAGATTTTTATTTTAGCTTATCTGTGTTCTCATTAGATTTTATTATCGTTAATTTAACATCTGCGAACAGGGATACATCTGACCCCATCCCTTTTTATTCTCAGTAATGTTACATGTTTTAAAGACTGTAACATGTAATTTTATTAGTAATAATTTAAGACTTTAAAATATATGTTTCCTTCTCTGTCTTTTCTAATACAATGACTAAGAAAATATACAGTTGTGAGAAAAATGTTTAAATTAGATACATCTTTTGTGCTGGAGTTTTAAGCTAGGTGATGAACATATCTTTTTCGTCAGAATTGGATACGCTTGCCAGCTAGGACACTGAGACGTACAGGTTCTCAGCCTCTCAGAACCTGAAATGGACAAAACAAATAGAGGTATTGGAAGGGAGAGTGGAATCATAGCTGAAAAACAACATTGACGTACAATTGAGAGATCACTTTCAAACACATTTGAAACCCATATTGAAGGAGATCTGTATATTTCGGGTTCAGTTAAAGACCCACTGCAAATAAGGTCGTCAAGAAGGTTCATGTAAAATACAAGGCCTATCAGTGAAAGTAACGTCATATATTTGATTCCAGAATGTTTTCTTAGCTATTTCTGTAAGAATATGTAACATTTGTCTTGATGTTGTTGATCCGGAGACTGCAGGAAAGTGTTGTGTTGATTCTCTTCATCTGGAGGATGTAGGAAAGTGTCTAACAATTGAACCGTTTTATTGGAACGTAAATCTTAAAACTAAACTTTTATTGTGAACAACTGCAGAAAATAACTTCATGATTCGGAATCTTATAACTTTTATGAAGAGAAATTTAACATCAACAATTGTTTTAGTGACATAACTTTTAAAATTATTATTCTGTCACACTTCCTCAATTAGACAAAGCCATGAAAAGTCCGGCTGGTTTACAGAGCATTAAATAGCCTAAGTTAAGTTACCGTATACGAGAGCTTTAATGGCCTCAATATATTACCCAGATCATTACTCAACGCTCTCTCACATCTTCAATTACGAGAGAGAAAAGTCTCTTACAAATCGCTGGTAATTAGGTAAATTTAGGCGCAGGAAAACTTGAGAGTGCAGCATCTTAGAAAGAAACTAGAGAGAGAGAGAGAGAGGCAGAAAGCTAAAATAAATATAAAGGAAAGAAAAAAAAGAGGAACTTAGGAGAATGATTGGGATATATTACAAGTAAATATAGCTAAAAGCAAACATATCTGAATGTATTTTGAGACAGTGAAAATAATTCATTTCTCTCTAAAAGTCTTAAATCAAGGAATAAATGTTTGCAAAGCGAAAATTGTAAGTAGCGCCACCTACCACCAGACAGTTCAACAATGAACATGCAAACTCCACACAATCAGTGGCCATTGCAGGAAATCGATTTTTTTCTCATCAACGTTATAACGAAACGACGTTAAGTGAGGACTGACTGTATTAGTCGCTTCTGCATGATCTAAACCTTGAAGTATTTTCTGACTCCGGTTTGGGAGGAGAATGATAATGGAGGGTGAGGGGAAGGGAGGATAACCCAAGAGGAGGAGGAAGAAGAGAATGAGGAAGAGGAGGAGCAGAGCGAAATGGAAGAGAATGAGGAGAGAGAGAGGAAGAGGACAAGGACGAGCAGAAGGAAGAGGAGGAAGAGGAAGAGCGTCAGACAGAGGCGTAAGAAAAGGACGAGGAGGTGGAGGAGAAGAGAAAATGGAGGGGTAGGAGGAGGAGGAGGAGGAGGGAGAGGATGAGGAGGAAGAGCAAGAGAATAAGAAAGAGGAGGAGCAGTAGGAAAAGGAAGAAGAGGAGGAAAAGGAAGAGGGCAGAAAGAGACATAAGAGGAGGACGAGGAGGTGGAGGACAAGAGAAAAAGGAGGAAGCGAAGACGGTAGAGGAGGAGAAAAAGAAAGAGGAGGATCAGAAATGAGGAAGAGAAGGGATCTGTCTTGTCGAGATTAATAAATTCTATACACAACCCGCGCAGAGAGGAATGAAACTTAGGCCGACGTTTCGCTGTAATTAGTTAATGGTCCAAGTCGGACTGAAATGTCGTCGTAAGTTTCAGTCTCTTATGTCCAGGTTATCTGTGTATTGTTCCAGTCACGATATTGTGCCTTTTTGTTCTTCGTCACTAATTGCTCTGGTGGTACAACATTCATCTCATGAGTCACTCTCTCTCATGAATAAATAATGGAACAACATCAGTCTGGCGTGGAAGAAATTCGTCACTGACGTGGAACAGATCAATCTCTGGCGTGGAACAAATCCGTCACTGACGTGGAACAGATTAATCTCTGGCGTGGAACAGATCAGACTCTGGCGTGGAACAAATCAGACTCTGGCGTGGAACAGATCAGACTCTGGCGTGGAACAGATCAGACTCTGGCGTGGAACAGATCAGACTCTGGCGTGGAACAGATGAATCTCAGGCGTGAAATAGATCAAACTCTGGCATGGAACAAATAAATTTATGGCGTGGTACAAATCAATTCCTGGCGTGGAACAAATAAATCTAAGGCGTGGAACAGATCAATCTCAGGCGTGGAACAAATCAAACAATCTCAGACGTTCAACAGATCAAACAATCTTAGGCGTGGAACAGATCAAACTCTGGAGTGGAACAAATAAATTTATGGCGTGAAACAAATTAATCTCATGCGTGGAACAGATGAATTTTTCGAAAACAACATCAATCTTTGCTGTGGTACAGCATCAATTCCTAGCAGTGAAATTCATCAATTTCACGTATGTAACAGCATTAATTTCTAGTGTCTAACGGCATCAATCAATAATGTGGAACAGCATCAATCTCTAGTGTGGAACAAATCTAATCTTTCGTATGGAACAATATCAGTCTCCGTTTTGTAGAAATAAAACATCAATGTGTCCTGTGGAACATCATCAACTTCTAGCTAGCAACGTCATTAATGCTCGCTGAAATTATGTCAATGTATATACGACAGTAATTTTTTCCATCCCTGCTGCTTCACGTATATTCCTCAAGAATCAATGAAATTTAGTTATACTTGGACGCGCTTTTGTAAAAGTTTCTGCCAATGTGATATTAATCTGCGCACCAGCGTCCATTGCCTTTCCAAATATTATTTCAATGTATTCCATTACATTTCATGTTAGAATAACTGAACGTTAGTTTGGAACTAGTGATTTAGCAACTATTTTTTTGGGTATTCCACGAAAGGGTTCACTTAAACTGGCTATCATAATTTTTAGGTATACCCCGGAGGGACATCCCTTTAAATTTTAGTTAGATATCCCCGAAAGGATTTAAGAGGCTGTGATGTAAATGGTTTAGAAACCCGACAAGTTGAAGGAGACACTTGAGCAACACTTGGGTATCTTAACTGATGAAACGTTTCGTCAGTCCTATCCTTAAGACAAAATTCCCTATCCATAAACCTAATCTGATTATCCCCAACTAAAACAATGTTCTTCCTCGACGGCGACATTGTTCCGGGGATAATCCTTGCTCCACTTCCATTCTGATAAACATCTTCATAACCTTATATATATACATGTTAGTGACACTAGACTAGAAAGCCAATGTCATTTTTTTTTAACTTTGGGATTAGTGTGTGAGTGCCTGAATGTGTGTGTGTGTGTGTGTGTGTGTGTGTACTCACCTATTTGTACTCACCTATTTGTGGTTGCAGGGGTCGAGACATAGCTCCTGGCCCCGTCTCTTCACTGATTGCTACTAGGTCCATGAGCTTTATCGTACCTCGTCTTAAAACTATGTATGGTTCCTGCCTCCACTACGTCACTTGCCAGAGTATTCCACTTCCTGACAACTCTGACTAAAGAAATACTTCCTAACATCTCTTTGACTCATCTGAGTCTTCAACTTCCAATTTTGACCCCTTTTTCTGTGTCCCATCTCTGGAGCATCCTGTCTCTGTCCACCTTGATAATTTCTCGCAGTATTTTGTATGTCGTTATCATGTTTCCCATAACCTTCCTGTCCTCCAGTGTCGTCTGGCCGATTTTCCTTATCCTTTCTTCTTAGGACATTCCTCTTAGCTCTGGAACTAGCCTTGTTGCAAACCTTAGCACTTTCTCTAATTTCTTGACGTGCTTGACCAGGTGTGGGTTCCAAACTGGTGCTGCATACTCCAGTATGGTCCTGACGTACACGGTGTACAGAGTCTTGAACGATTCCTTACTGAGGTATCGGAACGCTATTCTCAGGTTTGAAAGGCGCCCGTATGCTGCAGCAGTTATCTGGTTGATGTGCGCCTCAGGAGATGTGCTCGGTATTATACTCCTTTCTCAATTTCATCCATTCCTTCTATTTCCTCAAATCTTCATCGGTTTTTAATGAGCAGTGCAACTCCTCCTCCCCCTCTGCTCCCTCTATCTTGCCTCAGGATCTGATATCCGGGTTTTAAGATTGCGTCTGTTATCATCCTGGTTAATTTCGTCTCTGTGACTCTTTCATGCCACTCCTCACATCTATTTGTTATTCATCGGCATTCCTATACCAAACCTTCAACTTCTTTTCTAAAACTCAGGTCTGGGGAGAACGTTGGGGTTGGGGGAGCTGGAGACCTGACGGGAACTGTGGGGGTTGCTGTGGGGGTGGAGTTTGTGATGAGGGGGTGGGGGCAGAGGGTACGGTGTATGGGTTTTGGGTTGTCGTAGTTGCATGGTAGAGGTCCTCTGAGGGTGGCGAGTGGTCTGAGGTGTCTGAGGGTGGTCTGAGGGTGTCTGAGGGTGGTTCTGAGGTGGTTCTGAGGGTGGTTCTGAGGGTGGTTCTGAGGGTGGTTCTGAGGGTGGTTCTGAGGGTGGTTCTGAGGGTGGTTCTGAGGGTGGTTCTGAGGGTGGTTCTGAGGGTGGTTCTGAGGGAGGCTGTATTTGCTCTTCCTCCTGAGTCTGGGTTCTCCTGATTATCTCTGTTTTTTTGTCTCTCGTTTCTCCTGCGTCTTTGTACCCTCTCTCACAGTTTCTGCCTTTCTGCTTGTGTTGTCTCTGTACTCACCTAATTGTGGTTGCAGGGGTCGAGACTCAGCTCCTGGCCCCGCTGTGTGTGTGTGTGTGTGTGTGTGTGGAGGAAATACTGGCTTGACCGACTCTAATATATTACAAGAACCTTGTCAACCTTCCATCCAGAGAATGCCACCTCTAAATCAACAAGACGCTGTACATCAACAAGTACACTAGACACTAGCAACACCTACCAGAGTGAGTTTGGAGGATATCTGGCTCCTGCATCCATTACCAGGATTAGTGCTCCGGTACTCGTGTTGACTAATAAAACGGGACTTGAAACAAGGGTGAGACAGCACGCAGGTATAACACGTTTTGTGTAGTTCACAGAAATATTCACTAATTATATTCCAAATGTGACTAATAATGTTAAAGCTATATAAAAGCTAATTAGGTACCACTAATTTAACTCTCAATTTAGCTGAGTTAAGGGTTTGTAATCACCATCTGTTAAATCATCTAATATTGATCACTTGACCAGTGACATTGCCATTTAACACACACACCCACTATCACTTTAATTACCAACACACGGTTGGATAATTAATCACTCATTTTAGATTCCTTCCTTATAAATGAGATCATTCGTGATAAGTGCGTCGTTTCTGTAATCACAATCAAACGCTACGGAGGAAATCAGCTATAACAGTGATAGCAAGACTGACAGCAAGATCAGTAGGGTAATCAACTTCTTTCCTTAGTGGGCATGTTTATTTTTTCCCTATAATCTACCTTGTCCATTATTACTATCGCATTTGCAGTGGTCGGAGCACAGCTCAGACATCACAGCTCAGGTGAAAACATTATTAACTCATCTGACACTTTAAATTACATAATCCTTAGCCAGCAGATGTAAGGTAGCTAGGAAATGAGAAGACAACAGTCTATATTAACATCTGCTAATCTATGAAGGTCAGTGGGCCGTCAGCTGTCTGTGAAATAGGTCAGGTGGGTTTGTGTACAAACATTAGACCCTTGAGGTCTACTGGATCGTCAAGAGGGAAGAAGGATGGAAGAAAGGAAACCCCAGCCACCAGCTAGCTGTTGCCAGCGCTCACAGGCCAGACTCGAGGCAGGTTCTGCGTGATTTCTGCCTCGGTAACATTGGCTAGGAAGCCATATAGCTGTTGCCAGGCGCCAGGTATTCTCATGGCAGTCACAAGAGGACGTGGGATATCACTTGAACGCCCGACAGGATACAACAGACTGTTTCCCATGAGACGGATATCAGTGGGTATGAGGAAACACTCCATCATCCCCGCTCTCCACGACGGTTATCAGTGGGTATGAGGAAACACTCCATCATCCCCGCTCTCCACGACGGATATCAGTGGGTATGAGGAAACACTCCATCATCCCCGCTCTAAACGACGGTTATCAGTGGGTATGAGGAAACACTCCATCATCCCCGCTCTCCACGACGGATATCAGTGGGTATGAGGAAACACTCCATCATCCCCGCTATCCACCCACGAACTCAGAAAATATGTACTTACAACATATTTAATGCCACACCATGAACAAAGGCTCATTAAATGTGCTGTAAATAACAGCAAATTATGTTCACATTTAAATAACAACAAATTATATTCACATCTAAATAACAGTAAATTATGTTAACATCTAAATAACAACAAATTATGCCAACAATAACGATGTCTTGAGCCTAAAGAACCAACTAACTCACACAATTAGGATTACGATCATCAATGAATATCGATAATAAATAACATTGTTCACTGGTTCACTATGGGCCTCTTGGGTTACAACTCATGGAACAGCATTATTCTTCATTATTCTTTAACATCCAGTCAAATTGACCAACCTCATCAAGAAAGCACTATGACTTGACCGACTTTGACACATTAGAGGATTAATGTCACTCATCCACCCAGAGAATGGCGGCCACCTCAGGCCTCTGAAGCACTTGGTGTGTTAATGTGTGGAAGGAATCCCTGGTAAGGATACAGCCGAAAAAATGGAGCTTCTATCCTCGGTTGAGTCTTGGCTTAAGCTTAATATCCGAGGGATATCACATCAAATGACTCATAAATAATGACACATGAGTAATTGTCATTACTGACAGCTCAGTTCATGTTATATACATGACGTCCTCGTCACTCAGCAAGTAGCCTAACATCATTTACAATATAAACAGACTAGCAGATTCTACAGGGAATAATATCAGTTGATGATTGTATGAAAAGCAAAAGAAAGGATGTCCAAAATAATATATCAAGGTCGTGGAACATCATAATAGATCAATCAATCGCTATTCAGGTTGCCTACAGGTACTGGAGTAAGTTATGTACAAACAGGGGATAGTGCTTAACGTACAAGGGGTAAGTTGGTGTACAAGGGGTAAGACTGATCAGGTCCAGAACTCGTTGAAGACATGAGAAGTTGATACACAGTCATGAAGGTTGACACACAGTCATGAAGGTTGACACACAGTCATGAAGGTTGACACAGTCATGAAGGTTGACACACAGTCATGAAGGTTGACACATAGTCATTTAAGTTTATACACAGTCATACAGAGTAACATTTAACCAATTACGCACTAAGATATATTAAGAAATAAAACACAGCCTAAAACGTTTTTATACAGAATGACAGAACGAGTAAGGTAACATAGTCACAGAGCAATGCAAGGTGACATAGTCCAACAAAAGAGTACAAAGTATGGCAGAACTCGAACATGGAACAGTAGAGAGTTAGATGGCTGCCTATCTGAACAAGATATTTGCGTTTAATCCCAACTCACCTAAAGCAATATTTACACAGGTAAAACGTTCATCTGACCGAGGGCCAACACCTGTCGTGACCGCAACACCTGTCGTGACCGCAGTAGGCAGTGACAGTCAGTTTGCAGTGAGTCAGCCAGACGGTAAGAGCTTTTAAAAACGTAGGATAAAAGTAAAATATTTTGTCTAAAAATAAATTTTCATATATGAGTTTATTAAAATATGTGAAATAATAAAAAATAAGAAACATATGCTAAAACGTTATTTTATAGCATATATCGGGACTGGGAAGAGTAGTGTCAGTAGGTTGATCAAGCTTTAACTCTTGTGTATGTGTGAAAAGACTCATCAGTGTCATCACAAAGCAACTTCATGTAGTCTAGATGAGTCTTCTTACACTGGTCACTCTTTATTTTCCTCACTTTATATTTGTAACCTCATATAAGTTCAACTCTATATATGGGCCAACGAACTTTTGATCTAACTTTGGTATTGCTGATATCTAATTAAAATTGATTAACATTTCTCTCGAGCCGACAGTAAATTTTGGTTGGCTTCGCTTCGTAATTTAGAAAATTCTGCTGTTGACTTCTAAAGTGATCCAGCCACCTTGTGCTATACTGGTACATGTCATTATGTAGTCATCGTTACTGTAATATAATTTAAGGTTAGAGTACAGCACATCAGCACCATAGAAAGCGTAATGAGGAACATCACCTTTTCTGACACAGTATGTGAATTTATTGTACACTGTACATCGGGTGTTGCTTAGCCTCATGTTTTGTTGTTGGGATTAGTTGAGACTCATAAAGCATCTGGTACTTTCTTGTTCGTCCTTTCGAATAGAATCGAAGAGACTCACAGGTAAGACCCGAAAGTGGGTGAGCGGGGAAGTGGGGACGGGCGACATAGCTTCACATAGCCCCAAGGTTATGTGAAGCAGATATTGACGACGATGAGAACACACAGAACACGTCGTGCTGAATCTTGTGTCGTAATCTTGATGGATGGCGAGGACCGGGAGGGTGGCTGATTCATGGTAATTGGTCAGTGGAGAAACAGGAGTTTATTGAGAGTTGTGACGATGTTTCACAACGTCCATGGTGTCGGAGTAAGATCCATTTTTGAGGTTGTTGAATCTTGATCTAGGAATGATGGTGATGCTTGTCTTCTGATGATCGTTGTATGGTTTGTAGTAGTCCTGAGAACGGGCAGAGGCTGTCATGGTCGCATGTAAACTTAAGTTGTTTGTGCAGGGTGGGCAAATCCATTTCATGTTCGTGATGAGCAGCTGTGTAAAAATTAAGGCCTTGCCAGTAGAGGATTTTTTCTTTTCTGGATCCATACTTTGGTCAGCTGATGGTGTAGTTTTTGCTTTCTTGGCTCTCGGTTGGATCGCTTGTGGCGAGGTTGCTGCTTGGTCCTCAGCGGTGGTGATGTTGGAAGTCTCTTTTAAATAATGTGAGTTCGCTGATTGGTTAATTCCTGTAGTTGTAGCTGACGGTGGTGATGCTGCATCTTGAGATGGAATTTCAAGTGTTGTAACATTGATTAAATCTTTGGTGAACTTGATGATGTCGGCAGATGGTGGAGAGTCTGGGAAAGTGAACTTTGGCATGTTGTTCATTGTGAAGAGCTCGTTGATAACGGTGTTAAAGGAGCCTGGTTTCGCTATATTATGCATGTGTGCATACAGCATACAGTAATAAATTGTTGTTGGTTCACAGGCCGGTGGTATTGTGGTGGTGGTGGAGGGTTGAGTAGCTTTGAGAGTTTAGTGGTGTCTGCCTGTAGTTTGGTGATAGCAGCATAAGTAGGCGACCTGGAAGGTGACTTTTTCTGTTCTGCTTCCTGGGTTTTCTGCAGAACTTCGCGACGTGTGAGGCACTTTGGAGCAAGAGTTTGATGATTATTTTTGCAATTTAGACACTTTGGTGGAGTAGCAGAGGTGCATGTCTTGGAACCGTGGCCCTCAGACCCACAGGCAGTGCAGAACCTTTTGTCTTTCATGGGGCAGTCTTTAGTGGAGTGTAGATATGAGTAGCAACTCCAACATTGAGTGATATGATGATATCGGATTGAAATTAATAAAGTAGTAGTATATGGCCATGCCTTCAGCCATGGCTTGGGCAACCATTGCCACATCCGTGAAAGTGATTTTTAACATTGATGAACCATCAGGAATCTTGGTGATGCCTTCACTCGTAACCCAGGGATTCTAGTCTTTAATAGAGGTCCTTGGGTTATCAAGAGGTTGCGAAGTAATCAACTCGTCGAGTCTTTTCAGGAAGACAGTCCTCTTGACCCGTAAGGCTGGAGAGGACAAGATTTTAAAGCCTCGGTCTGAGAGAGTGGTCATGACAGATGTGGTAAGTAGTTTTCCGGCTTCAACATCGTCGTCGCATACGACAACAAAGGCTTCTTGGAGTGCCAGAATGGTGTTGATCTTGGCATATAAGCCGCCCCTAACGGCAGCTGCAAGAGCAAATTTCGTGGAGTCATTCACCGTCCCACTGGAAGGTTTTATTTTGACCCGGTTAGAATAACTCAATTTGGTTCAGTGAGGTAGAGGTTCCCCGCCTCAACGGGGATCGTAGGGAGACTATGAAGATGAAAGTCAGAGCTGCTGTGACCGTACAGGACAGAGTCTACGGAGCGAATGTCCTGTCAGCTAAGCCATTCCTGGCAGGATGGTGGGGGACAACACTGGACTTATTGATCTTGCATAGAGTACACAACTTCTCAAGGATTTCATTAAAAAATTCACTTATGTTATCCCTTACAAGGGATTTTAGTGTAGCGTAACAATAGACAATTCGTACTTTATATGTTTTGGCTACTGCCTCTGCAGTTTCATCCTCGATAACTACTAATAATCTGGTATGAAATGATTGACCACCACACATTTGTGTAGATATTGGATGTGACCGTGAAGTGAGAAATCACGAAAGCGTTTTTAATGTCACTATTGTTTCACGGTGGTTGTTTTGCATATTGTAATATCTCCTGTTTACTGTGATCTTATTGTATCATATGTGTCAATGTTTATTACCCTGAAGACAACGTTGGAAGGTAATCAACACGTCAAGCGTTACTCTTTCTCATGGCTCACTTGTAGTTTGATAAACCTAGTGGGATTGGGTGTCCGACCATTACTACTCCACTAGTCTAGGCACTGAATGGCACGCACCAGTTTAGTGCTGAAGTGCATTACAGTACACTAAATATAACAATTTATTTAATCTATTTTCCTTACTTCCTTAGTAAATATAAAACAAGTGATAATGGAATATAATGACCATTAAACAGAGTTCCTATCTGATTTATACTGCAATGACAATTGCAGTATGGCTAAGGGACTGATTGCCTCATCTTTTGTATTTAGTTCCACAGTATGTGCTTGAATTTCTACTGATAGTCACTGGATGGCGAGTCGGCTACAAATAAAGATACCCAGATATTGCACATGAGTGACTGTAAATAGGCCAAGTCGGACCGAAACTTGGTCGAAAGCTCCCCTCTCCTATGTGTGGGTTATTTGTCTATAATTCTTCATCATTATGTGTTTGTTCTGTGCTAAATATATATCTCAATGCTAAACTAATCCACGTCGTTCACAAGTGACTGAGTTCACTTAGCTTACAATATATATGTACACGAGGAGGAAGCAATTGTTGCCCCCGGCTGCAGGAACTAGCAGCACTATCCACCGTGAGAGCAGATCGTATATTTTCGAGTGTTAGATGGGTCCTCACACGCCGGCTCTGCCATTTCAACCCGTTCTCCAGATTAAAGAGAAAGCGTTGGTTTATGCACTGTTTACTACAAGCGTTGGTTTATGCACTGTTTACTACAAGCGTTGCTTTATGCACTGTTTACTACAAGCGTTGCTTTATGCACTGTTTACTACTTGCAGAAAAGCAACCCGTTTATGTGAACTGATTACTGATAGCTACCTCAACGTAAATATAAGTTGATTTATGTTCAGTTATGTCAATCTAAACTAACATAGAATATCTGATATTTTATTCTCTGCCTGAGGAAACAAACCTGTTATTTAGAGGACGGGTTGTATATATACCATTTAAATTCGTGTGTGTGTGTGTGTTTAACTTGTAGCATAAGGGCGCGTGATGCTACACTTAGGTGCCCAATTATAGAGACTGACTTCAGAGACACGAGAAGAAAAATCACTCATTAAGGATAATGAAGTCAAATTATAAAAAGTTGAGTGAGAATGAATTGCAAATAAGGTTTTGACTAGAATTAAAAAAAAGTTAAATTGCTCTTAGAATCACGAAGTTAGGGCTGGATTAAGTTGTGGGGGCCCTGAGGCGCCGCATCTTGTGGAGGGCCCATATTCAGTGGGAATTTTTGTTTATAAGCCAAACGTTATTTTCACGTAACCCTACAACACCCATGTATTAATTTTATAAAACTATAAAATGCAATTTCTAAAAAATGTAAACAAAAGTATTTAAAAACAAAAACATTCTTTTTTGCAGAATTGTTCAATTCCATCAATTCTGATCAATTTTCGCACAAACTCTGGAATCGATTCTGGAATCAGTTTTGAGTGTATATTGTCAATTTCAGAATCGATTCGAAGACGGTTCTGAACCAGTGTTGCCAACCAAAGCTGAGAATTTCCGGCGGAACTAGTGCCAAAAACTAGCCCAAAACAGCGGAATGATTATGTTGATTGCAAAAATGTTTTTTTTTTTGTGTGTGTGTGTGATAATTTTACAATTTGTGTGTGTGTGTGTTTTTGCATAATAATTATTTTTATTTTATTTTTTCGTTTTTTTTTTTTAATAATTTATATATTTTTTAAATCTCATCTTGTGGGGGCCCTTTTTTTGTGGGGCCCCGGGCCTGTAGCCCTGGAAGCCCCCCTTTAATCCAGCCCTGCACGAAGTTAAGTTTGATCATAATTTTGAAGTGCTTAGTTTACTAAGCTTCAAATTTACAGACGATCCTAGTGACATTGTGGCTGCATATCTTAATCATTTATGCCATAATTAATATAATCTGTCAGCATATATATACACTGATAGACAAACACCTCTTGGTTATATATCACCTTGTTTGTGTTAGAGTCATGAGATAAATTATTAAGAATGAAAAATATAAATTTATTGACATTAACAATAAAATTCTCGTTAAAATGTACTATTAAATTTACACACACCTAAATAATGCGCTCACATAATTCCATGTAATTTTATTTTTCTTTTTTTTTTTTTGTTAAAATTTAATTAATGTAGTATATTGAATCAAAATATGGTGTAGGCTTTGAAATAGTGAGTATGCAAATTTGTCCAATAATTTAGTCAGTGCCTAGTGTACATGCACACCTGCCCCCCACACATTCTCTCACATCTGCCCCACACAGTCTCTCACACCTGCTCCACACACAGTCTCTCACACCTGATCCACACAGTCTCTCACACCTGCTCAACACACAGTCTCTCACACCTGCTCCACACAGTCTCTCACACCTGCTCACACAGTCTCTCACACCTGCTCCACTACAGTCTCTCACACCTGCCCACACACAGTCTCTCACACCTGCTCCACACAGTCTCTCACACCTGCCCCACACACAGTCTCTCACACCTGCTCCACACAGTCTCTCACACCTGCCCCACATACAGTCTCTCACACCTGCCCCACACACAGTCTCTCACACCTGCCCCACACACAGTCTCTCACATCTACCCCACACACAGTCTCTCACACCTGCCCCCAAACAGTCTCTCACACCTGTTCCACACACAGTCTCTCACACCTGCCCCACACAGTCTCTCACACCTGCTCCACACACAGTCTCTCACACCTGCTCCACATACAGTCTCTCACACCTGCTCCACACAGTCTCTCACACCTGCCCCACACAGTCTCTCACACCTGCCCCACACACAGTCTCTCACACCTGCTCCACACAGTCTCTCACACCTGCTCCACACACAGTCTCTCACACCTGCTCCACACAGTCTCTCACACCTGCCCCACACAGTCTCTCACACCTGCCCCACATACAGTCTCTCACACCTGCCCCACACACAGTCTCTCACACCTGCCCCACATACAGTCTCTCACACCTGCTCCACACACAGTCTCTCACACCTGCCCCACATACAGTCTCTCACACCTGCCCCACACACAGTCTCTCACACCTGCCCCTCACAGTCTCTCACACCTGCCCCACACACAGTCTCTCACACCTGCTTCACACACAGTCTCTCACACCTGCCCCACACACAGTCTCTCACACCTGCTCCACACACAGTCTCTCACACCTGCCCCTCACAGTCTCTCACACCTGCCCCACACACAGTCTCTCACACCTGCCCCACACAGTCTCTCACACCTGCCCCACACATTCTCTCACACCTGCCCCACATACAGTCTCTCACACCTGCCCCACACAGTCTCTCACACCTGCCCCACACAGTCTCTCACACCTGCCTCACACAGTCTCTCACACCTGCCCCACACACAGTCTCTCACACCTGCCCCACACAGTCTCTCACACCTGCCCCACACAGTCTCTCACACCTGCCCCACACAGTCTCTCACACCTGCCCCACATACAGTCTCTCACACCTGCCCCACACAGTCTCTCACACCTGCCCCACACAGTCTCTCACACCTGCCCCACACAGTCTCTCACACCTGCCTCACACAGTCTCTCACGCCTGCTCCACACACAGTCTCTCACACCTGCCCCTCACAGTCTCTCACACCTGCCCCACACACAGTCTCTCACACCTGCCCCACACAGTCTCTCACACCTGCTCCACACAGTCTCTCACACCTGCCCTAAATCCACTACTCCAGCTCCCAATCATACAACTACCTCAGAACCCCCACTCACAGTCTCACTTCCCCACACCCAGTTTCACACCTACTTTATACCCCTCCCAATCCCACACCAACCTCGTCTCCCTATTCCCAACCCCACAGCCACCCCACCCCCAATCCGAACATCATCGTCACATATCTCCTCCTTTCCCCACAGTCTCCTCACTGCTACTGCCGATACAGCAGCAACCTCACCCCTCCACTTCCAACCCCACAGCCACCTCATACCCCGCACTCCCAACCCCCACAGCAACATACCCGTTTCCCTTCGGATGTGAAATCGATGTCCCTTAACATTCTACACACAAATGCTGACGGAATCATCAACAAAGAGGAAAATAAAGGAAGATAAATTGGCAAAAGTAGAAAAAAAAATTAACAACAATAAAAGAAGAAATAGTTCCAAAGTGATGAGAAGAAAAAGAAATGTCAGAGGGATTGTAGAAGTTGTGTTATGAACCAGACAACAATGGAGGTTCGCAGGAATGAAAGTTTCATGTTCCAGAGGGTTCACGAATTACATTTTTAGGAACATTAAAAAAATAAAGAATGTAATAATAGTGATGTACACTTCCCGGAGAGTAACAAGACGCTCAAAATATGAAGACAACATTAAATCTACATATTGCTCCGTATGTAGCGCAACCGAATAACAGAGCAAAAACAAAAGCTATAGACTCACGAAACCGCAATAACACGAATGTAAACAAAGGAACGGGTGGGGTTAGAACTCAGTGGGAAGAGGGGGAACAAGATCGCTGACAAAACTTGATTTAATACTCAATATATGGACGCAAAACCCACGAAAGTGAAAATATGGACAATGTAGAAAAAGTGGGATGGAATAAAAAATATAAAGACATGAAAGGTAAATCCATCGGAAACCAACAAAAAATTGCATAAAGAGGAAACGAACTGTAAACCATCACATAATCAAACTGCAGAAAAATATATTCAATGAAGTCGTCACGACCACAACAGGACAGCTGCTGAAGTAACTTAAAATATCAAACACAATAAGACCAGACAAAATTCTCACAATGAATGGAAAGAGACAGCAGAGAGATAATTCACGTCAATACAGAGAATCGCCAACAGATCACTGGAGGCAAGAGAGTTTCCACAGAGTTACCACAGAGCTGGAATAAGGCAACTGTCGTACCGTATTTGAAAAAAAGGAAAAAAAAATCCACTAAACTACAGGATCTGTACTACAGAGCAAAATCGCTAACATATGTACACTGCAAAATAATGGTTAATATAATTAAAAGTAAGATAATATAAAAAAGTGAGATATTATAGGAAAGAGTATAATGGGAAATGCGACTCACCTTGTTACTGAACTTATCGCAATTGAGAAAGTACACAATATCAGCCTATAGTGTTGGCGAGGCATTGCCAATATCAACGCTGTCCCTGGCTGTTTCAATACATTGGGGTCGCTTTATTTACAGTTACGTCATTTTTAGCTATAGCAATCACTACCTTCACAAATCACAATTTCCTAACTGCAGCAAATCCTTCATTATTTTGTAAAATGCCATTACAACAGGCTTAAACTTCTTTTACATGTCTGTGGTATTAAATTTGCGCTCTTTTTCTGCTGCATTTAAAGATGTAATGTGGGAGAGTGCTTTTAATCTCGTCTCCACAAACTTTCCCTTCTTTCCTCTACCACGTATACTACGCTGACCTGTAACGTGAGAGAGGTAAACTAAATGAATCCTAGTCACCACCGCATTCTGTTTCCACTTTCTCATAGACATATGTTTCATTCTGAAATAATCCTGTTGTGATACCGAGCACCTTCATTATTTAATCTGTTCACTACCCATAAAGAAGTCTTTAAAAAGTAGATGATTCGATCCGAGGAAGGTATCCCCGTATTCTATGATACCAGTTTCTTGTGCCTCAATGTCTGTGATTGGAATAGTGCAGAGTGCGGCATAAGATGATAATGCAATTATATATTAGTGTCGAAGATCTGAAGGGAATCAGAGGAGATATTCGTAAGTTATGTGGAAAATAATACCTAAATTTCAATAGAAATTGTAAGTTAGTACATATACGGTCCAAATCTCATTGACTTTGAGAGAGAAAAGGATCTGAGGTTAGTCATTACACTGAATTTATCCTTTAAGAAACACATGAACTGAATAATAATATAGGAATAACCTGAAGGAAATCGTACGAAAAGAAAGATCAAAGTAATACTGGAGAACGAAACGTCAGCATAGAACCCTCATATCATCACATAGCTTGAACCTGAACTACGAGGAGTGGGAAGCTATGACAGGTTAAGGCAGCTAGTTCTTACATTACTAGAAGACAGAACCAGAAAAGGCAAGATGTGTGGAGAGTGGGCGGGTGGGTGTAGAGTGGGCGGGTGGGTGTAGAGTGGGCGGACGGAATACAAAATGAAGATAAATTTCCTCAGAGTACCGCAGACGTGGAGAAAGAGAGTTCCTTGGACAAGGAAGCCCTAGGGACAGCCTGGGAAGGAAGAAGAAGAAAGTGAAGTCAGGAGGGAGGGACGGGGAGGAAGAGGAGGAGTGGCAGGAGGAGGGGAGAGAGAGAGAGAAAGAGGGGAGGGAAATAAAAGGAGGGGAAAGATCAACACTTTCCGCTGTTTTTTAACTGCGCTGGATGTTTTGTAATTGGCAATTGTTCTTATAACATTCAATGCACCTCGATTCTTCTCAATGATATATTGGTGTGGATGCAGCGTCTTCAAAACAACATCTACTGACCCTGTTGCTATTCTTAGTGAGAATGTCTTTGTTCAGTCCTTGATGTTTGCGTTTCTCTCCCTATAACAAATACGTTGTCCTCAATGTACATTCGTATTCATGCTTGGTGTAAGTCCTAACAGTCCTAACTTGCCTTGGGGATCTTGTAAGGTAGCTGGCCTGGTAAATTCGACAAATTTTCATGAAATGATGACAGCAATATTGATAATAGTATACAGGTCTTGATTTATGTTGTCAGATTTATTTCCAGTAGGTGGAATAATCAACTGTTGGCTCTTTGCATCAGTCTCGAGGTTCTGAAGAATGTAATTTGCTTTATATTCTAGTCATGAACCGGGCCAGTGGGGGGTGTTAACCCCTTGAACAACCTCCTGGTAGACTCCAGGTAGCCTCCAGCTACACTCCAGGTAGCCTCCACGTAGCCTCCAGCTACACTCCAGGTAGCCTCCACGTAGCCTCCAGTTACACTCCAGGTAGCCTCCAGCTACACTCCAGGTAGCCTCCAGCTACACTCTAGGGAGCCTCCAGGTAGACTTAGAGAAGCAGGAGGATGAGGGGAATTTGATGTTTTAGAAGATGCTTGTTATGGGCATACATACATGCTACAAAACATGTATACCCATAGAAAGATGTAAAAAGCCACGGAGCACTGCCTGTTTAGTACGTATGTCATGTGAGAAAAAGAAGGTAGTGTCTTCTTTATTTGTGTATTTTACATAAATATGGCATAAAAGTAAGTTGCTGAATTTGAAGATCAGAACGATCACTGCGAGCTAAAGGGTTAAGTTAGGTAAGGTTTGTCAGAAAACAGGACAAGTGTTTCCTGACGCTCCGTTGGAGCTTTTGGTCATCTGACCTCGCCTTCCACTGGCTTACCGGTCCACCCCTTTAAAAATTATGGTTATATTTATAGGGACCTTTCAATAATAATAATAAAAATTCACATTTTCTAATAAGTATGCAGCAATTTTTTTGTGAATAAAGATCTTGAATTTTATGTTGAGTATTGAAAGCTGAGAGAACCAGATAAGACACTTCCATTTTTAAGTTAGTGGCTCTGAGTGGTTCATTGACTGTAAGAATTTATTGTTTGAGTTTCATTGGAGATTTGAGAAAAGACGCGAATTTTTCGTTTTCAACTGAGCTGTGCTATGTGGGTGGAGTGCTCGCTCTTCTCTCCTTCTCATGAACTCAGATTCTTTACAAACTCACTCGTAAATTACAGGGGTGAGCGGTGGGGATGGGAGGTAAGGAAGTAAGGGTGAGGGGCTGTTTGTAGAGGATGATGAATAGAGAGGAATGGAGATAGGTGGGAATGGAAGTGGGCCAGAGGTATGGCTGTGATGGACGGCCTTCAGAGCTCCTGAAAATGATCCAAAGATCCCTGTGATGAGATGAACAGTTTCATGTCGTACTTGGAAGGGGCAATTATATTTAGCACAGGAAATTACTGTCCAGTGGTTTGGACTCAGGTCCTTGGCCACACTTGTTTCGTACTCCTAACTCTTGAGTTCTAGGTAAAATAATATACCGACAACTATAAACGGAACACTGAAGAATATTTACACTTAAGTACTATGATAATACATATTATTGAAGCCAAGTGAACGAACACTGTTGTAGTGTAGATCTGAATGTTCTCTGGTAATACACAACAACCCATTTGCAAGACAAGTCGCGGATATTGTTCGTTTTGATAATTAAGACACTTGTGCAACAGTTGGGTATTTATACTGGTGAAACTTTTCGCCTACACAGAAGGCTTCTTCAGTCAAATACAGAGGCAGCAGGTGTAGTAGTAAAACTCTTCAATAATAAAGATTCCCAGGTGTTGCACATGTGTCTTAATCATCAACTTCTCAGTATTTTAAACCATTGTTTATTTTTCTTATTTAATGTTGAATACAAGTTTTCGTAGGATTATATTTCCTAACCAAACCTAAAGTAACCTAACTTAACCCAACCAAACTAAGCCTATCTAAACCTTATCTAAAATAAAGCTAACAATACTTACAGAGATGAGGGGAAACGTTAAAGAAATTGACCGAGAACAGTAAGGAAATTAAATTATTAAAATAAGGATTGATTGCTGAAACTTGTAAACTACGGACATTGGGAGATATACCAGGAGTGACACGGAGGTCCGAGTATTCAGTGAAGACTGATTAGTGGCACTGTGAATTTTATACTTTGTGTGGATGACAACACTGAGGTTGCAGATTCACTTATTCGTGCGCCCAAGACAATGGAGTGATTGAAAGATTATTTCTATTGTGACTGTCGTTGGTAAGTTTGTTAATTTAAAATCTATCCGCTTAAAAACAATAAAAACAAGATCGGATAATTAAGAGCGTTAATATTTGTGTTGTTTGTCATTCTTTATAATAACTTTCAGTTTAATGCATCTTCGAGTATTTAAAAGTGACGTAAATACATTTGTACCCTACCTTTTTAAGTAAATAAATTTAATCAATGCATTGTACTCGCCTAACTGTGGTTGCAAGGGCGAGACTCAGCTCCTGTGTGTGTGTGTGTGTGTGTGTGTGTGTAGGTGTAGGTGTGTGTGTGTGTGTGTAGGTGTGTGTGTGTGTGTGTGTGTGTGTGTGTGTATGTGTGTGTGTATGTGTGTTTGTGTGTGTGTGTGTGTAGGTGTGTGTACTCACCTATTTGTACTCACCTATTTGTGGTTGCAGGGGTCGAGTCATAGCTCCTGGCCCCGCCTCTTCACTGATTGCTACTAGGTCCTCTCTCTCCCTGCTCCATGAGCTTTATCAAACCTAGTCTTAAAACTATGTATGGTTCCTGCCTCCACTATGTCGCTTTCTAAGCTATTCCACTTCCTGACAACTCTATGACTGAAGAAATACTTCCTAACATCCCTTTGACTCATAGGAGTCTTCAACTTCCAATTATGACCCCTTGTTTCTGTGTCCCCTCTCTGGAACATCTTGTCTCTGTCCACCTTATCTATTCCTCGCAGTATTTTATATGTCGTTATCATGTCTCCCCTAACCCTCCTGTCCTCTAGTGTCGTCAGGCCGATTTCCCTTAACCTTTCTTCGTAGGACAATCCCCTTAGCTCTGGGACTAGTCTTGTTGCAAACCTTTGCACTTTCTCTAATTTCTTGACGTGCTTGACCAGGTGTGGGTTCCAAACCGGTGCTGCATACTCCAGTATGGGCCTGACGTATATGGTATACAGAGTCTTGAATGATTCCTTAGTGAGGTATTGGAACGCTATTCTTAGGTTTGCCAGCCGCCCGTATGCTGCAGCAGTTATCTGATTGATGTGTGCCTCAGGAGATGTGCTCGGTATTATACTCACCCCAAGATCTTTTCTTTGAGTGAGGCTTGCAGTCTTTGGCCACCTAGACTATACTCTGTCTGCGGTCTTCTTTGCCCTTCCCCGATATTCATGACTTTACATTTGGCAGGGTTAAATTCAAGGAGCCAGTTACTGGACCAGGCTTGCAGCCTGTCCAGGTCTCTTGTAGTCCTGCCTGATCCTCGACTGATTTTATTCTTCTCATTAACTTCACATCATCTGCAAACAGGGACACTTCTGAGTCTATCCCTTCCGTTATGTCATTCACATATACCAAAAACAGTACAGGTCCTAAGACTGACCCTTGTGGAACTCCACTCGTCACAGGTGCCCACTCTGACATCTCGTCACGTACCATGACTCGTTGTTGCCTCCTGTCAGATATTCTCTGATCCATTGCAGTGTTTTTCCTGTTACGTGTGCCTGATCCTTTAGCTTTTGCATTAATCTCTTGTGAGGAACTGTGTCGAACGCCTTCTTGCAGTCCAAAAAATGCAGTCTATCCACCCTCTCTCTCGTGTCTTACTTCTGTTACCTTATCATAAAACTCCAGTAGGTTTGTGACACAGGATTTTCCTTCCCTGAAACCGTGCTGGTTGTCGTTTATAAGCTTGTGTCTTTCTAGGTGCTCCACCACTCTCCTCCTGATGATCTTCTCCATGACTTTGCATACTATACACGTCAGTGACACAGGTCTGTAGTTTAATGCCTCGTGTCTGTCTCCTTTCTTAAAAATTGGGACTACATTTGCCATCTTCCACGCCTCAGGTAGTTGCCCAGTTTCAATGGATGTGTTGAAGATTTGTGTTAGTGGCACACACAACATCTCTGCTCCCTCTCTAAGGACCCACGGAGAAATGTTGTCCGGTCCCACCGCTTTTGAGTGTGTGTCTGTGTGTGCGCATGTTTGAGATAAGAGAGATACAAACCTGAAGGAGACAAACGCCAGCACAACACTGCTCTGGACTTCAACCTGCTAAAACTGAGTCCACAACTTCCAGTGTAGAATGTTTATTAAATCAATTTAATGTTGATGGTGTGGAGGCCTCGCCACCGGCACTGGAATTTAAATTGAAATTATCTCTTCAATTTGTTGAATGATTTGCCGAGTTTCGACTTATAGTGTGAGTTGTGTACTTTCTCTTCCTCGTACATACATCTTTCTTATCTATATATATATATATATATATATATATATATATATATATATATATATATATATATATATATATATATATATATATATATATATATATATATATATTTATATATATAAAGATATATATAAACGTGGTGTAATTATAGGCAACCATATAATAAATGGCAGAAGTTTTCAGCATTAAAATATGAATATATTTCTTGTAATTCCAAACTGGATTAATCTAAACTTTAGTCAATGTTTCCAGAAACATTTTCACACAAGTAAGTTTTCTTTCCACTCTGGATAAAAACAGTGGGTTTAAAACTTTCTTAGAGGAAAATAAAGAAAACCTGAACCCTATCTTAGAGTAACAAAGAAGAATTGAAGCCTTTCTTACCGTAAAAAAAGAATGTATGTAGCCGTTATTTAGGTAAGAGAGGGGATTAGAAGCCTTTTCTCTCAATTTTTTTTTAAATAATTAGATAAAAAAATTAACTGTAGAAGCTTAATTACTTGAGGACTCCTATGTTTACAATATGTGTAATGTTTGCAACATATGTAATATTTGCAACATGTTTAATGTTTGCAACATATGCAATGTTTGCAACATATGTAAAGACAACATATTTTACAGTTTTGAAGAATAAAATAATACATGTCTTAGCAAAGGAAACTGGATATGCTGGTACTGTGTGTAGGAAATTTATGAGTGAAAGAGAACTAAATGTTCAAACACTGAGTGCAGTGCAACAAACATATGAGTGCAACAAACATATGAGTGCAACAAACATATGAGTGCAACAAACATATGAGTGCAACAAACATATGAGTGCAACAAACATATGAGTGCAACAAACATATGAGTGCAACAAATTTATGAGTGCAACAAATATATGAGTGCAACAAACTTATGAGTGCAACAAACGTATGAGTGCAACAAACTTATGAGTGCAATGAAACTAATTGGAAGTCGTAGAAGAATAAAGTTATAATGAATAAGAGAGTGAATGGGCAGGAACACTTGCACTTTTGAATGAACAACTCTGTAAAGGAATACAAAAAAAAATAAGAATAATAGAAGAATCAAAGCGAAAAGTGAGAAGCTAAAACAAATTCAATGTTTTGGTAGCTAGTTGCGATAAAACTTCAGAAAAATAGATTATGAAAGGCGTTAGGTGCTAATTTTGGAAGTTATGAGCAAAGTGAGAGAATAATTATTTTCGGAGTCTTTAATGTAAAAGTTGGAGAGAGTGTTGTGGAGGATGAATTAGGGAAGTTTAGAGTGGCTGGTCTTAATGACAATGAGAGTTCTTTAATTATATCGTCTTAGAAAGGGGTTTTATGTCAATGTCGGAATATTATTCTTAATAAGCTTTATGACGATGTTAACATGTCTATTGTGGAACAAAATTAGAAATGAAAATTGTGACTTTTTTATTGACCCAGTGTAAAAAAAATTCCTAATTATACAGTATATATTTCCTTTCATATTTTGAAGCTTTCAGGATTAAAATCGTAAGAATAATTTGTCATTTTCCAGTCAAATAAAATACTTAATATTTTCATATTGCGTTACTGAATGGCAAGTTTAAATTTTCATGAAACTCTTCCTAATACAACTCAATAACTCTAACGAAATTCTATCTAATTTTTCTATTACCTAATGTATTCATACAATAAAAAGAATAATGTTTCGAAAGCAACTGTCATGTCAAATGATGCAATCTAACTTTATTTGTAACTGAAAACAAACTCGCCGAAGTAATTAATGTTATCCGTAGGAATTAAATGAATACACCAGTTATTAAGGCTGGACTTGAGTCCTGGAGGTGGGAAGTACAGTGCCGGCACTCTGAAGGAGGGGTGTTAATGTTGCAGTTTTATAACTGTAGTGTAAGCATTACTCTAGCAAGACAGTGATGGAGTGAATGATGATGAAAGTTTTTCTTTTTCGGGCCACCCTGCCTTGGTGGGAAACGGTCGATGTGTTAATAAAAAAAATGCAAAATAAGAGCAGTTTATTGAGGTATTTATCAGTTCAAGAAAGCGAAGTGCAATATGAAGGTGGGATTTTTACTTATATAAAGAGAACGTAAATAAAAACAAAAATATGAGATGTTTGAACAGTTTCTGGATGACAATTTCGCTTAATTGGCAAAAATAGTGATGGTTTTGAAGACAATTTGGAGATTTAAGAAGGTAATATAGGAGTATACTACAACAGTTTGTGAATTAGACACATGTACAACACTTCGGTATCTTTACTGAGGAAGCGTTTCGCCACAAAGTGGCTTCATCAGTCCTACACAAAGAAGAATGGTGAAGATCAGAAGGAGTTTGAGGTAATCAGTCCCTCAGCCTGGTTTGAGGTAATCAGTCCATCAACGTCGGTTCTCTGAACCATTTATTTACATACAACAGTTTGTAGTTATTGGAGAGTAGGTGCAAGAGAGGACAATAATAATAATAATAATAATAATAATAATATTATTATTAATAATATTAATAATAATAATAATTATTAGTATTATTATTATTATTATTATTATTATTATTATTAGTAGTAGTAGTAGTAGTAGTAGTAGTAATAGTAGTAATAGTCGTAGTATTATTTAAAATTAAACAATAACAAGAATATAAACATTTAAGGTATTCTACAAGGAAAATTGAAAATAGTGCGACAGAAGAAACTTAACCTAAAAGATAGCCAGCAGGCACAACTCTCTGTACTTTCCCAACTCACTTCCACTCCCTTCCACCTAGCCTACCTGTCTCCCCACCCTTCCTCCCTTCCTCTCTACTACTCCCACTCCTTCCCTTATCTCCGTTCCTTCTCTCCTCCTTCTCTTTCCTTTTCTCCCTCTCCCTTCCCTCTATTTACCCTTCCTCTTCCTCCTCCTCCCTCCTACCCACCTACTCTAACCTCCAAAAAATAAGAATGGAGTGTTAAAAGCAGGTCAGAAGCACTCAATTCTCCTCCTGGGTCCGTATTCTAAACTCGACCGCTTGAATGAGCGCATTTCCCTCTTACAGCCCCAGAAAAAGAGAGAGTTTTGCCCTCATAGTCCAGATTCTAATGTCTTTCCATATCTTGCTGCCTGAGACAGAGCTTCCTGTTCACACCTCATCGATTTGATCTAGAATTTCCGGTTCGCCTTTTGGATCCTATCGCTTAAAAACAGAGTTTCCTGTTCCTGTTGAAGATTCCGTTGCCACACCCATTCTATGTAGCTTTAGAAGTCAGTTGGGATGCAGCTTGGGATCTGTCACTTGAGAGAGAATATCTGATGTAATATTCTAGATCTTGCCATTTGAGGCAGAGTTTCCGTCTTGGAGTTGAGCTCAAGGTCGCCTTTGATTAATATTCCTGAGAGCATGCTTTCGATTCGTGTCAGATCCTTTCACTTAATGGAGGGCCAAAACCTGGCTTAGGATTTCGCGTAGGATTTCCAGTCGCTACTGTGTTTGCATTTCGTATTCAATATCTCACTGCGCGTTGAAGAACCTTGGGTCAGGCTACGAAATTCTTTTTGCTTGTGAGAGTAACTTTAACAAAATAAAAAGCTATAGTGTGACAGGAACAATTTACAAATAACCCACAAATTGGTAGTGAATGTTGATAACGTTCCTTCTGACACATTATCAAATCACGACTTAATAATGGTCCAGAGCAGACCGAAGAGTCGTCTATTTATAAATTAGTAGTTAAAGAAGTGTCTGATTCAAACTGAATCGCAGGTTCGAACGTAAAGCGTTAAACTTAATAAATTCTCATGAGTCTTTGATTTGATAAATAATAATGCATTCACTACGAAGCGTTAATAAGGATCATGCAGAGCTTGAGAAAAGCAGGTAATAAAGGAGGCTCAAATTCCTTGGATTACGAGCTCCAAGGTCCTCCTGAATTCGCCTGAAACTAGAATTCCAGACGCTGCTGCAGGAGGGAACGTACGTCTTCGGCAGAGCTGCCAGCTGGTGCAACCCAGCGAGGATGATGGGTTATATTATTTACTCTCGCGTAAATGGCTATATATTAGAGCAAATTGCATCCACAACCACTCAGGTGCAATTTAAGAACTTCGTGAAACTACACAAACATGTATTAACTTAAACAACAGGTACTGTATTCCTTTATCATGCTCACACTTATGAGAAGTCCAGTACCTTTTGATCCCTTCGATAAATTCTAAAATATTTCACTAAAACAAAGCTTCAAGCATTGTAATTGGTGATTACATATAATTAGTTCTTTCTCCTGAAACTTAGATCAAATATTTTGCTTCACATTTCCAGTTACTTAAGAAGTTAATTGCTTTAAAAATGATTTTCTAAGAAACGTTTGGCATCACAACTCCTTCCATAGAATACAGTATATACTTGGAAGACAATAATAATAGTCATTTAAAGAGCATTTAATTAAAAAAAAAACTTTTCAGCAGAGGACGTACAATTTAAGGACTTCATGAAATTACACAAGCATATATTGCACGTGCCTGTCACTTGTGAAAAAGCTTATAGTTCGTATTTCAGCGTCAACAACTTGAGGTGCAGCCTTATTTCCATAGTTAAGTTCTAGTTTCAAGACACATTCATCTTCACGGCTGGTCTCTCTCGATCCTCTCATTTCCCAGGAACATACAGTGGTAGTTCTGAAACAGTGTATCATTCCATAGTAACAGTATCTTGAAGGTGTAACTCCTATCTAGGGTATCCCTCCACAGTAACAGCATCTTGAAGGTATAACTCCTACCTAGGGTATCCCTCCACAGTAACAGCATCTTGAAGGTATAACTCCTACCTAGGGAATCCCTCCACAGTAACAGCATCTTGAAAGGTATAACTCCTACTTAGGGAATCCCTCCACAGTAACGGTATCTAACACAGGAGTTTCCAATGTTAACCTCCAGCTCCTTGCGATAATAAACTCGATGGAATTAAGTTTTATTTAGTTTAAGATGGGCCCTGGTGAGAAAGTCATTTATTGTTGAGAAACGAGGTGCCAGCTTGTCTCAGAAGCTGGAGTGCCTCTCTCTCTCTCTCTGAGCATGAAACAAGTATGTGCTGGCTCTTTATTTTTTTGCTCTGCCTCTGAGTTTGAATTTATTTTTAAGTTTTACTGTGGGTTGGTATTTAAAGTCTCTGCATTTAGCTCAGTCTTCAGCAGCAGCTGCCTCAGTGTCTTGCTGATTATGACTCTGGCACCGCCCTTGTCTCTTGCTCTGTCAGTCTGTCTGTCTCTGTCTGTCTGTCTCTGTCTGTCTGTCTCTGTCTGTCTGTCTCTGTCTGTCTGTCTGTCTTCTGTCTGTTTGTCTATCTCTCTCATCCATTGATGGAGTGAAGTCTGTGGTGGACGGTAAAATGCGGTAAATTACTACTAAGTGTTTAACGAACAAGTAAACAAATTTCTAATGTAACTTAACATCTTGTCGTTTTCACTGTTTGCGTTTTACCAGCTTTAAAATTATCCCAGAGTGAAACATTTTTTATTATTATTTTATTTACATATCAGCCGTGGCAGGGTGGCCCGAGAAAAGAAAAACTTTCATCATCATTCACTCCATCACTGTCTTGCTAGAGGCGCGTCTATAGTACAGTTTATAAACCTGTAACATTAACACCCTTCTCTCAGAGCGCAGACACTGTATTTTTCATCTCAAGGACTCAAGTCCGGCCTGCCAATTTCCGTTAATCCCTTCATAAATGTTACCTTGCTCACACTCCAACAGTACGTCAAGTCCTAAAAAGCATTTGTCTCCATTTGCTCCTATCTAACACGCTCATGTATGCTTGCTGGAAGTCCAAGCCCCTCGCTCACAAAACCTCCTTTACACCCTCCCTCCAACCTTTCCTAGGCCGACCCCCTACCCCGCCCTCCCTCCACCAGAGATCTATACACTTTCGGAATCATTCCATTTCGTTTCACCCTCTCTACATGTCCGAACCACCTCAATAACCCCTCCTCAACCCTCTGAGGAGGGGTTATTGGTAATCCCACACTTCCTCCTATGTCCAAACTATGGATTCTCTGCATTATATTCACACCACACATTGCCCTCAGACAAGACATCTCCACTGCCTCCAGCCTTCTCCTTGTTGCAACATTCACCACTCATGCTTCACACCCATATAAGAGCGTTGGTATAACTATACTCTCATACCATTAATCGCTCTTCTTCCCTCCCGTGCATCTACCTGTTACTCTCACTGTAGCTACAAATAAAAAGTAATCTGATATATCTGTGGCCCCTCTATAAACATGTACATCCTGAAGTCTACTCAACAGTCTTTTATCTACCAATACGTAGTCCAACAAACTACTGTTATTACGCCCTATATCATATCTTATATACTTAGTTATCCCTTTTCTTTCTTATTAAAATATGTATTACCTATAACCAAACCTTTTTCTATACAAAGTTCAATCAATGGTCCTCCATTATCATTTGCAGCTGGCACAACAAACTTACCTACCACACCCTCTCTAAACGTTTCTCCTACTTTATCATTTAGGTCCCCTACCATGATTACTCTCTCACTTGGTTCAAACGTTCCTAAACACTCACTTAACATCTCCCAAAATCACTCTCTCTCTCCTCTACACTCTTCTCTTCTCCAGGTACATACACACTAATTTTGACCCACTTTTCGCATCCGACCCTTATTTTAATCCACATAATCTTTGAATTTATACATTTATATTCCCTCTTCTCTTTCCATAACTGATCCTTCAACATTATTGCTACCCCTTCCGTACCTCTACCTCTCTCAGATACTCAGAAACATTTTTATCTATTTTATTTAAAACTTGCACTAAATACTTTTCAACACACAAGTGAAATGTAACATAACAGACTAGAAGCACCAGTGAAGCGACGAGTACTATCAGAACTGGATTAAGATTGACTGGGTGAGTTTGGGACCTGTCTAGTTTAGTTGGTCCTCTGCTCATTTGTTATGCTCTTATAACAGCTTGGTACTTCCAGAAATACAATTTCTTTATTCTAGGTTAAATTGAATATTAGACAACACGAATAAGTCTAACACAACTACCACTGGATCTTGAAAGTCTGGAAGACCCACTGTGGAATGGGTGGACCTTCTTTTGACGAGTTTTTACAATAACATCAGTACCATATCTTGGTTTGAGAATACTGTTGTCCAATTTCCTGATGTCCCAGGTAAAGCCATAGTCTCCATAAATAAACAGGCAAACGTTCTAAATTCCTTATATTGTTGTAGATCATGTTACTAGACGCCAAAGTAGGAAGATCATTCTTCAGACGAGAGTCGCCAAGATGGTGCCATCCGGGTGGCGACACCCAACATAGAGTGAGACGCGGAAGACCAAAACTGAAGTGAATAATCAAAGTGAAACCTTATAAATGATATATCTAGCAGCAGGATAGCCGCTGGATTTATGTAGCTGACCTAATAGGTTAGTAGCAGTGGCGGGCTTTGTAGATCTGTTAGACCTATTAAGATCGCTTAGACACTATTATTTTCATATTTTGTATAATCAAATTCTGTATTAATTAGATAATAAGTGCCATGGTTTTTACTTTTAGGGGATTAGGACTTTGCAGTTATTTTCGAAGTTAGTAGTAGTAATTGTAGTAGTAGTAGTGATGGTAGTAGTAGTAGTAGTGATAGTAGTAGTAGTGATAGTAGTAGTAGTGATGGTAGTAATAGTAGTGTAGTGATGGTAGTAGTAGTAGTAGTCGTGATGGTAGAAGTAGTAGTAGTGCTAGTAATAGTAGTAGTAGCGATAGTAGTAGTAGTGATAGTAGTAGTAGTAGTAGCAACAGTAGTAGTAGCAGTAGTATTTTGTGAGGGGAATCTATCAAAAGCTTCAATTAAATCCAATTAGACAACATTGTATTCCTGATCATGGTTCACTGCCTCAAATTCTTTACAAATTTGCTCAGTAAATCTGTGAGTCAAGAACGGCTTCTTGTGCTTGTGTCTGACTGCACGCGACTGGAATAGTGCAGAGTGCGGCAAAAGTTGATAAGTCAGTTAAATATTAGTGATGAAGATTTGAAGGGAATCTGAAGAGGCATTCATAAGTCATCATTTCGAAACATTATCATTAGAAAGAAAAGGACTGACTAAGATAGCCAGGCTATCTTAAAAGGAGACCCTCAGAAGTAAGCTCATGATTGCTACTGGAGACCATTGACCTAGCGACACCTCGGCATTTGCTGATGAAATCACGAGCGAGATGAGAGCTGACACGCACATACCACATACATAATATAGCATTTCATTAATATCTTAACTCATCCAAACATCATCTCATTTCTGCAGTGAATAACCGACAGCTTATAACATCAGGTGATATTCTAATATTCTGTGTACATAAATTATAGTGCAGTAGCAGCAACAACAACAGCATCAACACCTATAAAAACAACAGCAGTAGCAGGAACAACAATAACAAGAACATTAAAAAGAGTAACAAGTACAAGAACAATAATAATAATAATAATAATAATAATAATAATAATAATAATAATAATAATAATAATAATAATAATAATAATAATAAAAAAATAATAATAATAATGGGCATGTACTATATGCTTAGTGCTAGAGTCAATACCCGGAAGAAAGTCTGTACTCATTAATAAAATTATGTTCATCATGGCTTCTTATTAATCATTTATAATTTATTCTAATAATTTACCAACTACTGATGTCAGGCTTACTGGGTGGTAATTTGATAGCATTAACGTATCCCGGATTTGAAGATAACAATTACATTAGTCGTCTTCTACATCTCCAGACTATACAGGTTTATACTAACATGTTAAACAGACTGGTAAACGCTACACTAAGTTCCATCTTTAATTAAGTTCCCTTGGAAGCGGTTCATCTGGGCCATGAGGCTCATTTTGCTTTAATCTATCTACCTAGTGGCTGTGATATTTTTTTTAATTTACTCTCTTCAAGCCCTCCATATTTATTAATTGCTAGGATGTCATTTATTTATTCTTGTAAGACGACCACCAGGACATAATTATTGAAAAATGTGCACATTTCTTTGCTCGCAATCACTAAGCTGCACAGAATTAGTTTTAAGTGGGCTTATTTTGTCCCCTGATCTTTTTCCTATACACCTGAAAAAATCCCTTGGAATTTATCTTGAATTGACTAGCCACTTGAATTTCATAATTTCATTCAGCCTTCCTTAATCTATTTTTCTTTTTAAATAAACAAATTGATCCATAAGGCAATTTTCTCTTTTATTACTGTGATTGTAAATATCTCTCTTCTCTCTTGTCAAATGTTTTGGTCTCATCATCATTTGGAATCGTTTTTGTTATTTGAACACATTGTCACATTTGCAGTCACCATTGTTATTGTAATAATATTGGTAAAATTACCGACAATATGTTAAGTAAAAGGACACAAATGCAACTAATGTGACATTTTATTGTGGCAACGTTTCGCTCTCCTGGAGAGCTTCTGGAGAGCTCCTGGAGAGCTCCTGGAGAGCTCCTGGAGAGCGAAACGTTGCCACAATAAAATGTCACATTACTTGCATTTGTGTCCTTTTACTTAACTAATGTTATTGTTTACTGTGTCAATAAAATTACTTAAGTGTTCCTTAAGTGCATTAGAATCAGTTCGGATCGGAAATTTGTTATCTTTAATGTTAACACTGGTCAATAACAACAATAAAAAAAATCGTTGTCAAAGATATTTGAAGGTATTTAGGTAATTTTCGGGTTTGTGAATTCGAAAATGTCAATAGGGTTTTCAAATTCGCTTTGGTTTGTGAGATATTGCATACCTACCCTCAATTAACATGGAACTTAGCCATAACGCGTGTATATGTATATGTGACAATTTTTATATACAGATAGTGTTAATAAAGATTAGAATTTTATTTTTAAATTATTTATTATTTAATGAATGGAGTTGTATCAACAACAATCACGTGACAATATTGTAACCTTTATTTTGTTATTTTTTCCAGATAAACATGAGTTCTTCACGAAGAGTCTGCTTAAACAATCCCAGTCCATTTTGCTACATTTGTGGAGAATACTCTTTGCAAAAACAAAGAAAAATCACAGATTTTGTAAAACAAGCTTATCTTGTATTCTGGAGTGGCGCTGGAGAACAAGTCTTGGGTTCCCAATATGGTTTTCAAAACCTGTGTACAATGTTTACAATAGTGAAAAAAATAGGCAAAGGAAAATTTTAAACTTGAGTTATTTCTGTATGGTGAATGTGAAAGGTTTCAATCGATACAAGAAAGTCAAGTGGTAATATCCTGATTTGGAGTCACAAAGGAGACCTGTGCCACACAGTGAAGATGTTCCCATACCAGTGTTTACAACACTGCCTGACCTTCCATTGTCAGATGTTGACTAAATTCAAAGTTTAAGATGTAACACAGGTGATAGCAGTGGAAGTGAGTATGAAGTAAGCATTTCAACACCCCAACAATTATCCCAATGATCTCAGACATGACCTCAGTCTGTCAAAACAAACATCCGAACTTTTAGCATCTACACTTAAAGAAAACAACTGTCTACAACAAGATATTAAAAAGCTTATTGGACAAAAGAGGTTGAACTCCTTCCTCACTTCAGGAAGATGAAGAACGTGTATGCTGCAATAACTTCACTTCAGCAAGATGAAGAACGTGTATGCTGCAATAACTTCACTGGACTTCTTCTTCGAACTGAATATCGACCAGGAGATTGGCAGGTGTTTATAGACATCTCCATTAGAAGCTTGAAATGTGTCTTATTGCTCAATGGTAACCAATATGCATCTGACAACAAAACTGCACTGATGTCCAACTTAGAAGAAAATCGTACTAACAAGGTTTTCATATACAGTAATTAGTGGTGCCTGAATTATCTTACTGTATATAGAATGAGGTGCTAGTATGTATTACATTATTTGACTTTTGCATGATAAAAAAAATAAGTTCAATGTGATTTGTAAGTTAGTCTTGCCAGATCAATATATTTTTCACTTCTTTTATGTTTTTCAATGGGATATCAAATTAATAAAAAAACTAGAGCCAATCAAGCAAAACCGATGACATATTCGGAATCGGCACTACAAACTTACCCTAAAATCGGTGTACTATTATTGGGCAGAAAATGGGTGATGATCTCTGATAATCATTATACTCCCATTTAATTAAGACTGAATTTTATTGATTTGTGATCACATGCAATAGCTCCTTAGTGATCTCTAGATCACAAGGGTATGACTCACGAAATCATAATGACACGATTGCAAACCAACCATACCACGGGTGGGGTTCAAACCCGCGGTCAGAGAGTCAAAACTCCAGACCGTCGCGTAAGCCACTGGGCCAGCTAGCTTCAATAAGAGTCATCCACCTAGGTATATTTCTACACCATAGGAAGGGTATCGTTGTTTGATGAAAAGGTCAATAATATTATTCCCTCTGGCTGATTTTGTAATGCTTGAAGAAGCAGTCATGATCTACTTCTAGGAAGTTGTTGGAGTCTGAATTACCATACAAAGATGTCCAGTAAATTTGGTTAAAAATCAAAATACCTTGGAATACTTATGTTATCGTATATCCCTTGGTCGCTAGCCAAGTTCAGGGGCAAGGATGTCATACCTTAAATCAACATATTTCTGTGGCTTCACTATCTGCTCTTAAGCAGCAATTCAAGTTGTTTCAGAGTAATGACTCCACCCTATTCTTTTTTCTGGTGTTCTTATCAACGTGGAACAATTTAAGCACATCCAATGTGACAGTCGCTCTGCACATCCAGGCTCTGCACATCCAGGCTCTGCACATCCAGGCTCTGCACATCCAGGTTCTGCACATCCAGGCACTGCACATCCAGGCTCTGCACATCCAGGCTCAGCACATCTAGGCTCTGCACATCCAGGCTCTGCACATCCAGGCTCTGCACATCCAGGCTCTGCACATCCAGGCTCTGCACATCTCAGTTACTGCCTAAAAAAGTCGTTTTCTGAACATGCGAGAAATTTTAACTCCTTCATATTATTTTTAGCGCTACCGACTGTCTGTGTGATAAATGCTTAGAAATTTGTTAATCTATGCCTGTCTGCTTTTTCAGTTGTTTCTAGCTTTACCCAGTGATACTGATTTATTTTATCTTCGTTGACTTGGTTGGAATTAATTGATAATTTTACATTACTCCAATGGTAAATGTTATTTCTAAAATCCCAAGTATCACAAACTTGATAATTAATACTGCCTATATCCACACTATCACTATCTATACTTCTCCCACATTCACCCATACCTCAAACTATTTTTAGTTTTTTTTATAACTTTATTTACTACAAGTGCATGTACAAAGTATACAGGCCTAGTTGACATCAGTGACATCCCAGGATGCGACCCACACCAGTCGACTAACACCCAAGAACCCATTTTACTGATGGGTGAACATAGACAACAGGTGTAAAGAAACACGCCCAATGTTTCTACCCTAGCTGCGAATCGAACCCAGACCCTCGCCGTGTGAAGCGAGAGCCACCAGCTTGAATTGCTTCTCCAAGAGAATTAGCTAATGCTGCCACTTCTGCCCCTGATAAAGTCTTCCCATCCATGGCATACATGACATTCCTGCCATAGAAGTGTCGATTAATGTACTGCAGTATCCACACTATGATGGTCCAGCCAACAAATAACACTAAATTCCTCTGGAATATCATTTATTTTCGACATGCCTCCTCAACAAAGTGCCACACATTACTGGGATCACTCCATTCTTCTTAATTATGTCTACTGCTAATCATGTCCTCACTTCTAGGCTTGCCAACATCATTACCTCCAGCACTGAGGCAGATAATAGTTTGCCCCATTTCCCTATATGATGGTCAGACATCTCAGCTCCAAGAAAACACGCCCTTTCCTGCGTCTTTATATATCTAAGACAAAACAATCCCTGTAGGTGGCTAACTTACCTTAGCTGCTTTTGCATCTACTTTATTTAAAGAGTGATATTATATCAATAACAAATATAATGACCCTTTAATTCTAACTAGTTATGGTTTGTGCAACTGCTATCGGTACTGCGGTCACGTATTTTGTAACTCCTACTTACAAGGTTCGTGACAGACGCAGATAAGGAAAAAATGACTTTGAGGGAAAACTAAAGCTGTATCTACATTTATTTGCCTTGTTTTTGTTATCTTAATTTATGCTGAGTATAACTAATTAAACGTTGACTACTACTTTTAACTTGTAGCTTCTTCTTGTTTACACTTTTCCCCAGCGTTTTACGATTCTTGAAATGCTCTTACGATGACTTAAGGTCTTACTGAAGGTCACCTACTGTCAAACACCAAGTGCTAGATATGACAGGGTCAGTTACCGAGGGTCAAAAGTTTCACGAAGAAGCTGGAACTCTAACTTAGCAGTATGAAAAGCGAGAGAGGCATGTACGACTCTCGGAGACCTGACAATCTGTTGATGAATCATCATTATAGAACTTTTCTCTTAAACTACCCACGAATGTGTTAGGTGTAGAACTGTGTGACAGAGTGGAGGTCAGTCAGGATACTTAGCAGAGTGAAGGACAGAACTAAGACAAAAATTACTTTCTGGCATTCCACTATATATATTACTTTAATTAATAAGGAATTTATTTTCGTAAATGTCCTCTGTATATATGAAGCCATTAACAGGTAGAACCATTTGGATGTTGAACATTAAAAGACATGTAATTTATAGATGAAAAAAAACTATTTGTTTGAAGAATTATTTTAAATTTGTAAGATGAACCCTGAAAGATTAACCAAAAATTATAATAAAGGCTATATATTTTTTAATTTTACATAAAGATGATCAGACTGAGTTAGTTGCAAATTTCTGGACATTTGATTTGCTCTATATTGTATAAATTATTTATAAAATTTTCTTCCTTCATAAAACGGTTTTTTTCTTTTCTTGTAACGTAAAAATTTAAAAAACTTAAAAATATGATCACGCTGTCACTTACTTTAATATTTAAATATATTTTTATAGTAAATATAAAATAAACTTGAGTTGAACAATAATTTATGAAATCCATTCATCCCTATGAAGCAAGAATGAAAATATTAAATTTTTCCCAGCAATTAAAAATATTGAGAATATATTTTTGTAGAAATATTAAAATTGATCTAAACCAGTTATGAAGATAGAATAATCTGAAGAACAAATAACACATGAAATACAAGTCTTCCAAATTATCAAGAAGATCAGAATGCATAATATTTTACATTCCATTACACTTTACAATGTATGGACAAGTTAATAAAATGGTTAGAAAAAAGCCTCGAATAATGAACTGAGAGAAGAGCTAGACGATCCCACTAATGGAAAATAATATTCACTGCAGACAGAGGTAAAAAATTACTAATATCCTTTAACATTATCTGAATTTGGCTTCGTCGATATTTTCCTTAGAGAGAAAACACTGGAATGTGTGAGGTTAGGTTAGGTAAGATTTGTCAGAAAATAGGACAAATGTTTTCGCGGGTCTTAGTCATATGATGACCCGCTGCTCGAGTTTCTGGTCACCTGCCCGAAGCCTTTCGCTGGCTTTCCGGTCCACCCCTTTAAAAAATTATGGTTATGATTATAACCAGTTTTTTATTGTGTGAGGTTGACAATCGAATGGAAACGTGAGATTTTAATAGTTTTTTCTTAGTCTTTCTCAGATGTTAGTGAGAAAGTTCCGTGAAAAGTAATTCAGAATTTTTTTCACTAATATACAAGAATCCAGAAATCTTACAAATTAATAGATTATGGACAAATTATTTGTCTGATTAGTACTTATTCCTGGTGTTTATTTACTTTGTGCCAAATATTTTTTAGTAACATAATCACAAATGAAATCGAGAGAAACTGCAAGGATTACTTTCTCAAAGTGTGAGCGATGTGTGTGATGAGACTTAATAATTACCCACATGGGAAGAAGTCGCATTTCTCACTTGGATGCACTGTAATGTTCCCAGATTACATCATGATATAACACACCCCTACCCACACACTAGTACCCACACACTCTTATCCACACACTCATACCCACACACTCATACAAACACACTCCTACCCACACACTCCTACCCAACACACTTCTACCTCTACACTCCTACCCACACACTCCATCCCACACACTCCTACCCAACACACTTCTACCTCTACACTCCTACCCACACACTCCATCCCACACACTCCGACACACATCCTACGCGCACACTCCAACCCACACACTCTGACCCACACACTCCTACCCACACACTCCTACCCATACACTCCTACCCACACACTCCTACCAACATACTCTTACACACAAACTCCTACTACACACACTCCTACCCACACACTCCTACCCCCACACTCCTACCCACACAATCCAACCCACACACTCTGACCCACACACTCTTACCCACTACTCCTACCCACACACTCCTACCCACACACTCATACCCACACACTCCTACCCACACACTCCTACCCACACACTTCAACCCGCACACTCCTACCCACACACTCCTACCCACACAGTCATAAACAAACACTCCTACCCATACACTCCTACCCACACACTCCTACCCACACACTCCTACCCACAAACTCTTACTCCACACACTCCTACCCAAACTCCTTCCCACACACTCCTACCCATACACTCCTACTCACACACTCCAACCACACATTCCTACCCACACACTCCTACCCACACACTCCTACCAACACACTCCAACCCGCACACTCCAACCCACACATTCCTACCCACACACTCATTCCCACACACTCCTACCCACACATTCTTACCCGCACAATCCAACCCACAAACTAATACCCACACATTCCTATTCACACAATCCTACCCACACACTCCTACCCACACACTCCAACCCACACATTCCTACACACACAATCCTACCCACGCACTCCAATCCACACACTCCAACCCACACATTCCTATCCACACACTCCTACCCACGCACTCCTTCCCACACACTCCTACCCGCACATTCCCACCCACAAACTAATACCCACACATTCCTATCCACACAATCCTACCCACACACTCCTACCCACACACTCCAACCCACACATTCCTACACACACAATCCTACCCACGCACTCCAATCCACACACTCCAACCTACACATTCCTATCCACACACTCCTACCCACGCACTCCTTCCCACACACTCCAACCCACACATTCCTACACACACAATCCTACCCACGCACTCCAATCCACACACTCCAACCCACACATTCCTATCCACACACTCCTACCCACGCACTCCAACCCACACACTCCTACCAATACACTCCAAAACCACACACTACTACCCACACACTCCTACCCACACACTCCTACCCATACACTCCTCTACTCACACTCCTACCATACACTCCTATCAACACACTCCATCCCTCACAGTGCAACCCGCACACTCGTACCCACACACTCGTACCCACACACTCCAACCCACACACTCCTACCCACACACTCCTACCCACATAGTCCTACCCACACACTCCTACCAACACACTCCTACCCACACACTCCTCTACACACACGCCTACCATATACTCCTATCCACACACTCCAACCCGCACACTCCTACCCACACACTCCAACCCACACACTCCTACACACAAACTCCTACCCACACATCACTGAACTTTGCACCTACTAGACTTAATTAAACCATACCACGGGGGGATAGAACCCGCGGTCAGAGAGTCATAAAACTCCAGACCTACGCGTTATCCACGTCGGTCTGGAGTTTAATGACTCTCTGATCGCGGGTTCTAACCCCACCCGTGGTATGGTTTGTTTGCAACCATGCCATTACGATTTCGTGAGTCAAGACTAACCAGCTTCCCTCATGTCGTTCATAAATGTTACCTTGTTTACACTCCAACAGCACGACAAAACAGAAAAAAATTACTTGCCTCCGCTCAGTCTCATCTGACAATCTCGCACAAGCATGTGTGGTGTCCAAGTTCCTAGCACTCAAAACCTCTATTACCCTTTCCCTCCAACTTTTTCTAGGAAGACCCCTAACCCTCCTTAACTCTGATCTAGATTTATATGCTCTCCTAGTCATCCTAATTAACCTCCATCCTCTTTAAAGCTCCGTACCACCTAAACAACTCTGTGAGTAATACTTTTGGTATTCACACCTCAGATTGCCTCAAACAAGACATTTATATTGCTTCCAGCCTCTTCGTTGCCAGGCTTAAGCTTAGTTACAAGTTCTTCTGGCAGTTTGACAGAAACACAGATGATCAAACCAAATGCAAAGTATGTGGCCATCCCTATGGTCACTATCCTGAACACTATGTGTTTGATTGTTCTCTTGCTGAGGAATATTGATATAGACAGTATAATAACCTATTTGACATGTCAAGATATCTTATTAATGAAAATAAGATACTAGATACATTAAGCAAATTTTCTAAAATTGTTTGTAACAGATAAGTGAACTGATAATATAAACCCAGATATACTCCTGTTAACCCTTTTGAGATGAATGGTTCAGAGAGTCGACAAGTTGGTAAATTAGACAAATGTGCAACACTTGGGTATCTTTATTGAGGAAACGTTTCGCCACACAGTGGCTTCATCAGTCCATACAAAGTAGAAAGTTGAAAGTACAGCCCTATGCTGTACTTGCTTCAAGATTTATGGACTAAACACATCGACTCCAGGGCGAGGGACTGATTACCTCAAACTCCTCCTCTCCTTTCAACTTTCTACTTTATATTGGACTGATGAAGCCACTGTGTGGCGAAACGTTTTCCTCAATAAAGATACCCAATTGTTGCATATGTGTCTAATTTAACAACCCTTTTGAGGCCTAGTTCCTAGGCCTTTTGTGTATCCATATGCTCTAGCGCTGCCGTCCACAGTATGTATGTGAGGAGCACAATAAACTAGCCACTTTGGTGGCAAAATCTAAAAAATCTGTTCATTGCAATTGAAAACTCATGCTTCAAGCAGATACGCCGGTGTTGCTACTATTATACTCTAATATATTATTCTTTTTTTGCCTCCATTGATGTAGTTCTTTGTCTCCACACATTCCTCGGTGCACCATCCACATTTCTCTCTACGTTAGTGCTATGGTTCCCCTCTTACCCTGTACACCCATCTGATGCCAAGTCACTCCCAAATATCTGAACATTTTTTTTTACTCCATTCTTTCTCCCTCCAATCTAATATCCATTCTCTCATTGCTTATATTTTTTTATTCATCACCTTACTCCTTTCTATGTTCACTTTTAATTTCATTCTCTCACCTACCTTCCCAAATTCGTTTACCAACCTCAGCAACTTCTCTGAATCTTCCAAAAGATTCGTGTAATCGGCAGAATATAACTTTGACACCTCCTGCTCAGTACCAGAATCACTATCAATCAATTCAACATCTTTTCCCTGACATTCCAGCATTCACTTCATCCCTTCCTAAGGCCTACTCTCACTGGTAAATAATCTCCCTCTCTCTCTCTATATATATATATATATATATATGTCGTGCCGATTAGGTAAAACTGGTCAATTAGCAAGAACTCATCTAAAATTAAGTCCTTTCTAAAATTCTCTCTTATACGTTTAAAGATATATTTTTTTCATTTATGTTAATGTAAGAATTTATAATTTTGTACCAAGAGAAACTTTGAAAACCTACCTAACCTTATTACAACAAACGCAATTTATTTTAGCCTAACCCAACTAAATATATTTTAGATACCTTAACATTAATTTAATAATACACAAACACAATGAAATATATTTTTTTAGTTATGTTCAGAATGATTTTGGCGAAATTATTGCATACACAAATTTTCACTTGTCTTATATGGCAAGGTGAGCGTTGCTATTTAAGCCAAAATCGCAAGTTTTACCTAATCGGCACGATATATATATATATATATATATATATATATATATATATATATATATATATATATATATATATATATATAATATAAATATATATATATATATATATATATATATATATATATATATATATATATATATATATATATATATATTATATATATATATATATATATATATATATATATATATATATATATATATATATATATATATATATATATATATATATATATATATATATATATATCTTTTCTCTCTCTCTCCTTAATACACTAACCTGAGCCTTCCGTTATCTTGTATCTCTTCTCACGTGATCTGATATCTCTTATCACGTGATCTGATATCTCTTCTCACGTGATCTGATATCTCTTCTCACGTGATCTTATATCTCTTCACGTTATCTGGTATCTCTTCTCATGTGATCTTGTATCTCTTCTCACGTGACCTGATGTGGAGAAACTTATCTCCCCGAGACTTAAGGGCAAAGGTAGGGAAGGAAAGGGGAAGGCAAGGGTAGGGAAGGAAAGGGGAAGGAAGGTGGGAGTGAGGGGAGTGAGGTTGCAGTGAGATGGAGGTTCCTGCACAAACCTCACTCAGCGGTTAATAAAAATGAAAAATCGTTATATGTATAACCTTATTATTTATAGGGGTGGACTGGTAAGCCAGCGGAAGGCCTCGGTCAGACGATCAAAAGCTCCATCTGCGGGTCATCATATGACTAAGACCCTCGTCAGGAAGCACTTGTCCTCTTTCCTGACAAACCTTACCTAACTTTAGCAGTTCGAGTTACCATTCTGTCAAAGGCACTTGTCGCTAAGACACATGGCCTGTTGTGTGTGTGTGTGTGTGTGTGTGTGTGTGTGTGTGTTATTTGTTATTACATATAATAACTAATGATCTAATGATACTTTATTTTACTTGCATTCTTACAACTGTTTTACATTAAGTAATATACACATACACACACTCACACACACACACACACACACACACACACACACACACACACACACACACACACACACACCACACACACACACACACACACACACACACACACACACACACACACACACACACACACACACACACACACACACACACACACACACACACACACACACACACACACACACACAGTGTTGACAAGTATAATAATTGTTAACAATGGGTGCCAACGCAGCATGCTGGCACTCTTGCAAACTAAATGATGCTAAACTAGCGATTTCCCAGCCCGCAGCAACCGCAGATGCTCCTGGCGTGAGTAAACTAGAAGCACTCGTTAGGATGGTACTGTCTGCCTGCTGGGAATCACCCATTGTATGGAAACTGTTGTTTGCCATCGTTACGTTGCCACAGTATAACGTTTATGGGACCACATAAACGTTCCGAGGTGGATACCAACAGGAAAAACGACGTTAGTGAGAGCGGACACAGGGCCACGAGTGTGGACACTTGACACTAGCACCACCACTCGAATGCAGTAATATTCTGTGAACTGTCAATAATTACAAACGAGAGGTTCGAGGGAATATAAATGGGTAGTGGAGGTTGTATTCGAAGACACTCGTATTGGTCTCTATGTCTACAAAGTACAGGCTGCTCGAACAATAAAAATAATAATGTTGGTAGAATTACCGACAATATGTCACGTAAAAGGACACATGTCCAACTAATGCGAAATTATATTGTGTCAACGTTTCGCTCTCCAGGAGCTTTATCAAGCCATAACGGCTTGACAAACCTCCTGGAGAGCGAAACGCTACAACAATAAAATGTCGCATTAGTTGCACTTGTGTTCTTGTACCTAGAAATACAAAACAAGCTACAAGTAAGTCTGGTAACACTTGTACTCTTCCAGCAAAGGAGTTGCAGCATCCTGGTAGGACGGGTTAGAGATTACAACACCTAATAGAACTCTTAGGAGAGGACTTACACCCAAACACAGGTGAGCTCCTTTAACTAATTTGACGTGAGATAATCTGTAATACTTAGCATAGTCCATAAATGTCATCCAGTCAGCTACGAAGGCGTCCCTGGGAGCAGCCTGCCCACTAGCTGGAGTCCAACTAATGACAAGTACCGAACTGAAGAGTTAAACACATGTGCAACATCTGGGTATCTGTACTGCAGACGTTTCGACGTCCACTGCTTTATCAATACAAATTAAAGGACGTAATGGGAAGACAGTAGATGTATATACAAAAGACGAGGTAATCAGTCCCCTATCCTTGGAGTTGATGATAAGTACCGTAGTCTTGAAGACTACGTAGTCTTGAGATCTTCAAGACTACGGTACTTATCACCAATACCAAGGCTGATGAACTGATTCCCTCATCTTTTGTGTATAGTTCTACTGTCTTCTAATATTTCCTAGAATTTGTATTGATAAAGCCACTGGATGGCGAAAATTTTACAATAAAGATACCCAGATGTTGCACATGTGTCTGTACTATATACCATGCATAAGTACTGAATTGTATTTCCATGACTGTCGTTTAAAAATTCCCTGAGGTTTCACCTTCCATGTGATTTGGCGTAACTTCTAGCATAACCAAATATCACTTATCACGCGACCTGTTATAACTTATCACGTGATCTAGTATCATTTCTCACGTGATCTGTATAATTATTACATTAATTATTATAATAATGACTGAGGGACTGATTACCTCATCATTACCTCTCTACCACTTCTGCTGTCTGCAATATTTGTTACCTCTGTTATTCGACTGAAGATGAACAAGAAGCTTATGCAACACTTGAAGCCAACCAGTGGCTTCATCAGTCCAATTCTGAGAAGAATGGTGGGATATAAGAAAGGGGTTTGAGGTAATCAGTCCATCAGCCTCAATCTCATCTTCCACCGTTTTTCTCAGTATGGGACTGATGAATCCACTGGTTGGAGAAACGTTCCCACAGAAAAGATACCCAAGTTTTGCACAAAACTCATTCATCAACTTTTTGGGTTCCAATATCATTTATTTACAGTTCAACTGAAGATAAGAGCAGAACGGGCGAAAGATTTTGATAATAAATATATCCAGTTGTTGTGTATGAATCTTACTCATTTCCCTGACCTGGTATAACTTATCATGTGATACTGTGTCACTCCTTCCATTATCATTCTTCTACAGTCAATAACATTACGACCTTGGGTGTTGGGAGTGTTGAACGATTGTTAGTGGTAGTAGTACTAGTAGTGGTAGTATAGTAATATTAGTAATAACAGTAGTAGTAGTAGTAGTAGTAGCAGTAGTAGTAGTACCAATAGTAGTAGCAGTAGTAGTAGCAGTAGTAGTAGCAGTACTAGTAGCAGTAGCATTGGTAGTACTAGTAGTAGCAGTAGTAGTAGTAATAGTAGTAATAGCAGTAGTAGTACAAGTAGTAGTAACAGTAGTAGTAGTAGAAGCAAGAGAAGTAGTAGTAGTAATTGTAGTGGCAGTAGTAGTAGTAGTCGTATTAGTAGTAGCAGTAATGATGGGGGTGGTAACTAAGAGATAGTGGAAACTGCAACAGGGGGTGGTCGTTAGTAGTGGTTGGATAGTTGTTGTGAATGGTTGTTGTAGTGGTGGTTGTAGGTGAATCGTGTGAGTGATAGGTGTGGGTGAAGGTGTGAGTGGTAGGTGTGGGTTTTGGTGTGGGTGGTAGGTGTGCGTGGTGTGGCTGGTAGGTGTGGGTGATGGTGCAAGTGGTAGGTGTGGGTGATTGTGTAGGTGGTAGGTGTGGGTGGAGGTGTTTGTAGTAGATGTGGGTGATGGTGTGGGTTATGGTGTAGGGGTAGGTGTGGGTGATGGTGTGGGTAGTAGGTGTGGGTGATGGTATGGGTGGTAGGTTGGGTGATAGTGTGGGTGGTAGGTTGGGTGATGGTGTGGGTGGTAAGTGTGGGTGAAGGTGTGGGTAGTAGGGGTGGGTGATGCTGTGGGTAGTAGGTGTTGGTGATGGTGTGGGTGGTAGGCGTGGGAAATGGTGTGGGTAGTATGACTCACGAAATCGTAATGACACGATTGCAAACAAACCATACCACGGGTGGGGTTCGAACCCGCAGTCAGAGGTCTCAAAACTCTGACCGTGCGTAAGCCACTAGGCCAGCTAGTGAATCTTATTGAAGCTAGCTGGCCTAGTGGCTTACGCGACGGTCTAGAGTTTTGAGACTCTCTGACCGCGGGTTCGAACCCCACCCGTGGTATGGTTTGTGTGGGTAGTAGGTGTGGGTGGTAGGTGCAGGTGATGGTGTGGGTGATAGATGTGGCTGATGGTGTGGGTAGTAGGTGTGGGTGATGGTGTGGGTGGTAAGTGTGGGTAATGGTGTGGGTGATGGTGTGGGTGGTAGGTGTGGGTGATAATGTGGGTAGTAGGTGTGGGTGATGGTGTGGGAAGTAGTTGTGGGTTTTGGTGTGGGTGGTAGGTGTGGGTGATGGTGTGGATGGTAGGTGTGGCTGTTGGTGTAGGTAGGTGTGGGTAATGGTGTGGGTGATGGTGTGGGTGGTGTGAGTGGTAGGTGTGGGTGATGGTGTGGGTAGTAGGTGTGGGTGTTGGTGTGGGTAGTAGTTGTGGGTTTTGGTGTGAGTTGTAGGTGTGGGTGATGGTGTGGGTAGTAGGTGTGGGTGGTAGGTGTGGGTGATGGTGTGGGTAGTAGGTGTGGGTGATAGTGTGGGTGGTAGGTGTAGGTGATGGTGCTAGTGGTAGGTGTGGGTAGTAGGTGTAGGTGGTAGGTGTGGCTGATGGTGTGGGTGGTAGGTGTGGCTGATAGTGTGGGTAGGTGTGGGTAGGTGTGGGTAGGTGTGGGTAATGGTGTGGGTGTGGGTGGTGTGTGGGTGGAGTGGGTGGTAGGTGTTGGTGATGGTGTGGGTAGTAGGTGTGGGTGATGGTGTGGGTAGTAGTTGTGGGTTTTGGTGTGGGTGGTAGGTGTGGGTGATGGTGTGGGTAGTAGGTGTGGGTGATAGGTGTGGGTGATGGTGTGGATAGTAGGTGTGGGTGATGGTGTGGGTAGTAGGTGTAGGTGATGGTGTTATTAGTAGGTGTGGCTGATGGTGTGGGTGTTAGGTGTGGGTGATAGTGTGGGCGAAGGTGTGGGTGGTAGGTGTGGGTGATGGTGTGAGTGATGGTGTCGGTGATGGTGTGAGTGATGGTGTGGGTGATGGTGTGGGTAGTAGGTGTAGGTGATGGTGTTAGTAGTAGGTGTGGCTGATGGTGGGGGTGTTAGGTGTGGGTGATAGTATGGGCGATGCTGTGGGTGGTAGGTGTGGGTGATGGTGTGAGTGATGGTGTCGGTGATGGTGTGAGTGATGGTGTGGGTAATGGTGTGAGTGATGGTGTGGGTGATGGTGTGGGTGGTTGGTGTGGGTGATGGTGTGGGTGATGGCGTGGGTGGTGTGGGTGGTGGTGTGGGTTATGGTAGGGGTGATGGTGTGAGTGATGGTGTGGGTAATGGTGTGGGTGATGGTGTGGATGATGGTGTGGGTGATGGTGTGGGTGGTGTGGGTGATGGTGTGGGTGGTAGGTGTGGGTGATGGTGTGGGTGGTAAGTGTGGGTGATAGTGTGGGTGATGGTGTGGGTTTAGCAGCAGCCGCTGGAGCAGAAGTGTCAGCTGTAAAAGCAGACAGCATCAGCAGCAATAATTGAGATGTCAGCACTGAGATCAGCCTCTGCAACACAGAACATCCAGATGTCAGCATCAGGACAAGATAATAGAGATGTCAGTATCAGCCAGAGGTGAGAGAGACGTCAGTAGTAGCTGACTCCGGAGTAGCACGGAGACAAGGCAGACACGACACAGACAGCAGTAACATCAAAGGGAGATAAGTAACACTTGGGTAGCAGACACAACAGCAGCAGCAGCAACAATAACAACAGCAGCAGGAGCAACAGTAACAGCAACAACAAGAATATCAGCAATGGTTGAAGGTGCAACTTAAGTAGCAGCAGCGGAGGTTGTAGGAGCAGTTTAAGAAACGAGATTAAAATTCAACAGTTGAAAAAAACAGCATTTTAAGACGCAACAGTTTAAGAAGGAGTAACAGTAGTGGCAACAGTAGCGCTGAAACAGTAGTGACAGCAGTAGCTTAGGAAGTAGTATCAGTAGTGGCAGCAGTAGCTTAGGAAGTAGTAATAGTAGTGGCAGTAGCTTAGGAAGTAGTAATAGTAGTGGCAACAGCTTAGGAAGTAGTAATAGTAGTGGCAGCAGCTTAGGAAGTAGTAACAGTAGTGGCAGCAGCTTAGGAAGTAGTAACAGAAGTGGCAACAGCTTAGGAAGTAGTATCAGTAGTGGCAGCAGTAGCTTAGGAAGTAGTAATAGTAGTGGCAGTAGCTTAGGAAGTAGTAATAGTAGTGGCAGCAGCTTAGGAAGTAGTAATAGTAGTGGCAACAGCTTAGGAAGTAGTAATAGTAGTGGCAGCAGTAGCTTAGGAAGTAGTAATAGTAGTGACAGCAGCTTAGGAAGTAGTAACAGTAGTGGCAACAGCTTAGGAAGTAGTAACAGTAGTGGCAACAGCTTAGGAAGTAGTAATAGTAGTGGCAACAGCTTAGGAAGTAGTAACAGTACAACATCAACTTAAGAAGACAGCATCAGTGCTGGCAGCATCAACTAAACAAGACAGCATCAGTGCTGGCAGCATCAACTTACGAAGACAGCATCAGTGCTGGCAGCATCAGCTAAACAAGACAGCATCAGCGCTGGCAGCATCAACTTAAGAAGACAGCATCAGTGCTGGCAGCATCAGCTAAACAAGACAGCATCAGTGCTGGCAGCATCAACTTAACAAGACAGCAGCAGTGCTGGCAGCATCAACTTAACAAGACAGCAGCAGTGCTGGCAGCATCAGCTTAACAAGACAGCAGCAGTGCTGGCAGCATCAACTTAAGAAGACAGCATCAGTGCTGGCAGCATCAGCTTAACAAGACAGCAGCAGTGCTGGCAGCATCAGCTTAACAAGACAGCAGCAGTGCTGGCAGCATCAACTTAAGAAGACAGCATCAGTGCTGGCAGCATCAGCTTAACAAGACAGCAGCAGTGCTGGCAGCATCAGCTTAACAAGACAGCAGCAGTGCTGGCAGCATCAACTTAACAAGACAGCAGCAGTGCTGGCAGCATCAGCTTAACAAGACAGCAGCAGTGCTGGCAGCATCAACTTAAGAAGACAGCAGCAGTGCTGGCAGCATCAACTTAAGAAGACAGCAGCAGTGCTGGCAGCATCAACTTAAGAAGACAGCATCAGTGCTGGCAGCATCAGCTTAACAAGACAGCAGCAGTGCTGGCAGCATCAGCTTAACAAGACAGCAGCAGTGCTGGCAGCATCAGCTTAACAAGACAGCAGCAGTGCTGGCAGCATCAACTTAAGAAGACAGCAGCAGTGCTGGCAGCATCAACTTAAGAAGACAGCATCAGTGCTGGCAGCATCAGCTTAACAAGACAACAGCAGTTCTGGCAGCGTCAACTTAACAAGACAGCAGCAGTGCTGGCAGCATCAACTTAACAAGACAGCAGCAGCGCTGGCAGCGTCAACTTAACAAGACAGCAGCAGTGTTGGCAGCATCAACTTAACAAGACAGCAGCAGCGCTGGTAGCATCAACTTAACAAGACAGCAGCAGTGTTGGCAGCATCAACTTAACAAGACAGCAGCAGCGCTGGTAGCATCAACTTAACAAGACAGCAGCAGTGTTGGCAGCATCAGCTTAAGTATCAACAACAGTTAATGAATAAGACACATGTGCAACATTTTCGCAACAAAGTTATTCGATCTAACACAGAGGTTTAATTAAGGACAGAGATTGTTTTACTGGAGGGAGTGAGGCAACCTTATATTCATGACCTTCTTTCCCTAGTGGTTCTCGACCACCTGTAAAGATGTATTCAACTCCTGCATCTTACCACTTTTTTCCACTGGTTCCGGTTTAAATGCTTCCATCCTTCCGTCCCAGTGTTAGGTTGAACAGACCTGCTACGCAGGCGAAAAGGCTCTCTCCGTCACAGGTACCCCAGCGATGCGCATGTGTTTTATTCCTCAGATTTTTAGCATTGTATACCTGTCGTCTAATGATAATTGTCTGTCTGACACATCAAAACAATGAAAATTTGGCAAAGAGAATATCTACAATTTCTTTGCTAACATTTGGCCCAATTTGAGGCTGTGACCTTCTTCTACTAGTTGGGCCCTTCCACCAATGACTATGTCTACAACTGCTGCACCTCTCTACCTCCTCCACTGGATCCAGTTTAAAACTCACCATCTTCACACCTCTGCATGAGACTGGAAAAGCCCTGCTGCTCAGACGAAACGTCTTTCCAGCTATAGTACCAAGATGCTGCAAATGTGTCTTATTCGTCAAGTTAACGGTATTGTATACCTTGATCTAATGTTAGTAGCAGCAGAGATCGGTCCCAAACACAGCTCGAATAGACAGCAGAAATGGTGGTAGTAGTAAACTAACGAACAGTGGCAATGGTGGCAGCAGCATCTTAAGAAGCAGCAGCAGGGGTGGCAGGAGCAGACTGAGATAAAGAAGCACAGACGGCAACATCCACTTAAACTACAGCAGCAAAAGTGGATTCATCAATTTACGAAATGGCAGCAGTGTTAGCAGCATAAGCTTAAGAAAGCATCGGCTGTGTTGGTAACAGCAGCTTGGGATGCAGCAGAATTGTTGGTAATATCCGCTTAGCAAGTAGCAACAGTAGTGGCAGCTTCAGCTTAAGATCCAGAAGCAGTAGTGGAAGCAGCAGCTTAAGAAGACAAACAGTGGTGGCAGCTAAAACTTAAGAAGCAGCAGCGGCAGCGGCAGCAGCTGAAGCAGAAGCAGCTGTGTTTGTCGTAAGAAGTTGCAAAAAAAAGTTAGGAGACGCTTTAAGTTTTGAGACAACTTGAAAAAGAAAATGACATAGAAGGAGCATCGTTCGTGCGTTAAATCGTCCCTTTCACGCTCTGACTCCTTCATCTACGTTGCCTTCCTTCTTACCCCCGCATATTGATTAGGCACGAAAATAAAAGAAAACCCAGGGACAAACGGGAGGGGACAGAACTCAGGGACGAGCGGAAAGGATCATCCTTCAGGGACTAATGGGAGGGGCCAGTGAGAGGCGGGGTACAAGGGCTGAATACAGGGACTCTCACGAGGAAAAAAAGCTCGAGGACAGGGAAGGAAAGAACCAAGCGAGAAAAAACACACATGAACACAAGAGAAGGAATGAAACAACAAGGACACACATAAGGGGACAGCCGAGCGGAGAGCAGAGACTGCATACAGGGACACTTGGGTTGAGACAGTATTCATTGACCGCCAGGAAAGAACATATTGATGAGGTAAAGAGACATGACAGAGAGAAATAAAGGAAGGAGACAGGTCTAAGTATTACGCTGGACGGGAATATTTTTGAAGGATACAGTGGAAGAACAAATATAAAGAAGATGATAAATTAGACACATGTGCAACACTTAGGTATCCAAGTGTTGCATTATGTGTCTAATTTATCAACTTGTCGGTTCTCTGAACCATTTATCTACATTCCTGTCAGACACAGCAACATCTTAGGATCTTAATACAAGGAATTCTTCACTTACCTAACCTTTAGTCATGACCTACTTCCACATTTGGATTTGTCAAGTGTGATACCACCTACGACTGCTGCACCTCACCTGTCTACAATATATAAGCCACTTCTTCGCACATATGCTGTATTCTTTTCATGATTGATGGACTGATTATATCGACTCAAGGCTGAGGGACTCATTACCTCAAACTCCTTCTCTTCACCATTCTCCTTTGTATGGACTGATGAAGCCACTGTGTGGCGAAACGTTTCCTCAATAAAGATACCCAAGTGTTGCATATGTGTCTAATTTATCAACTTGTCTGTTCTGTGAACCATTCATCTACATAGAGAAGATGGATAATAACATCACTCAATAAACGAGCTAAAAATAATTAGTTGCTCTGAAAACAGAAAGCATAATGCCATTTTTGGGACATCCTCGTTGAATACCACACTCGGAGACATAAACGTACAAACACTGACAAAAAATACCATGAAAGAGGAGTGGCGATGAGCATCAAAGAAAATAAACAAGTCTTATTAACTAGCTGTCTGTCGGTTGCTGAGCGTTCCGAAAAAAAGAGGTATTTATCTTGTTTCTCAACGCACTCGAAGTAAACTGCGAAGTGCGGTATAACTTTCTAATGCAGCTCAATACTGTCGTCGAAATTTTGAGATGAAGTAGAGATGGCATTCAAAGGTTATCTTGTGGGAAACTTGTTTCCCATTGTCTTCGTCAAAAATGGCAACTTAGGACATAGACAACCCAAAACCTATTGAAATCTATCACTAAGAAACACCAGCTTTAAGGTCAGAGCAAAGATCTATTCTCTCTTTAACTCAGGGGAAGCAATAACCTAAAATGCACGAACGCACTTATTGTGAATGACCTCAGATGTTGCATTATCAAATTATCAGACGAAATTATCGCACAAAACCCAGAATTTCAATTTTTCAGATTTTGTCCATAAAAAACGACAAATCGGAACCTCCTCACGCCAAGATCAAGGGTTAATCAAATAAGTAAATACAGGAAGTGAATTATATAAATAGTAAGTAAATAAATAAGTGTTCTTTAGCCATTGGGTACAAAACAAAACGAAATGTTTACAATGGTTTTCAGGGATTACAAATGTTAAAGGCATATCTGAACGTGCGTTTTGTACACTAAACCTATGATAACTCAGGACAGTCAAACGCTGTGACTTATTCCTGAGCAGGAGAGACATTCTCCATTTGTTTCATGGAATTCAGTTGGACTGATAATAAATTCACTATAAAAATTGAATCAATGGGCAGCTTTCTTTGAGGAAAACTCATTAGTTTTACAGAATAAATCGGACGAAATTTTCACCTATACGGTCAAGACCCGAAATAAATTTCGTAAGATTTATCAGCCACTAAAGACTGATGCCATTTAGAAATGTTTTGATAATTATGCATGTGTGTATGAGTGTTATGAATATTTGTATGATTGCGTAGGTTTACATGAATGTATGTACACATTTGTATGTCTGACGAAATTATAAAATAACATGATTGCGAACAAACCACTCACTCGCCATGAGTTCAAACCGCACCCGTTCCGTGGTTACATTTATGAGTGTATATGTGTGTTTTGTATATGTATGTATGTATGTATGTATGTATGTATGTATGTATGTATGTATGTATGTATGTATGTATGTATGTATGTATGTATGTATGTATGTCACCCCTTTGTGGTTACCTAATAATACACCTGGAAGCCACTTAAAGGTTACGCCTTTGGGTTACGTAATAATACACCATGAAGCCACTTGTAGGTCACGCCTTTGGAGCTAAACTCATCTCCAGGTTGCGGGACTGACCACCTCATCTCCAGGCTGGGGACTGACCACCTCATCTCCAGGCTGGGGACTGACCACCTCATCTCCAGGCTGGGGACTGACCACCTCATCTCCAGGCTGGGGACTGACCACCTCATCTCCAGGCTGGGGACTGACCACCTCATCTCCATGGTTGATGGACTGATTACATTATCTTCATTTCACTAGTACACCTGCTGCCTCTGTATTTGACTGAAGAAGCCTACTGTGTAGGCGAAACGTTTCAATAATAAAGATTCTCAACTGTTGAACATATGTCTTAACTACCATTGTCAACATAATAGCAATAACGTAGTTAAGTATCCAGACAATGTCTTGCTTAAGCTTGTGAGAATAAAAACCTGTAGTACTTGTTACTTTTTTTTGGTCGCTGTTGTTGTTTGTTATATTCACCAAAACTGGTCATACAGGAAGAGGCGGCAGAGAACAGGCGAGGGCAGTGAAGGGGAAAAGGGAACGTCAAAGTCGGTATGGTAATTTCGTCCAAGAAATCAAAGAGAGAATCTGCAATTAAAGTGGGACTGTCCGAGAGGGGAGCAGAATGGGGGCGTCCGGGTCGAAAAAAAAAGAGGATGTAAATGAACCCTTTGGACCCTCTTTGAAACGGGACCATCAATTAAGGAAGTCTCACAGAGATACTCCAGTGTGAGTTACGTGACTAACATGCGAGAACCTTTTCCATAGCTGATAGTGATAATAATAATAATAATGATAATAATAATAATAATAATAATAATAATAATAATAATAATAATAATAATAATAATAATAATAACAATAATAATCATAATAATAATAATAATAATAATAATAATAATAATAATAATAATAATAATAATAATAATAATAATAATAATAATAATCATAATAATAATAATAATTTTTTTTTCTACAAGTACAAGATACATCTTATACAGACCTAGCTGACATCAGTTAAATACTGGTCATGAAGAGCATTTCGCGCAATTTACTAGCTGACAGTGTTAGTAATAATCATAATTAATAATAATAATTACAATAATAATCTTTATTTCTACAAGTCCATGATACAACAGTTACATGATACATCAGTTAAATAGTATATAGAACAACCACTTGTCATGCAAAGCATTTCGTACAGCATAGATTAATTTTGTCCCCAGAATGCGACCCACACTAGTTGGCTAAAACACAGGTACCTACTTACTGGAAATAAATGGTATAAAATACCGACACAATGGAAAAATAAACACATAAGCAGTATAATGTGATCCTTTATTGACAACGTTTCGCCCACGCAGTGGGCTTTATCAAGTCATAGACAGATCTACCTGGAAAATGAGTAACATGAATATTTATAGGGTATAGTCAGGTGGAGAATGCTGGGTCAGGTGGAGAAAGCTGCATGTGACAGTCTTAAAAGTAGTGTGATAGTTTAAAACCTTGTGTGACTTAAAGGACCTGCAGTGTTCCATTCTTGAGTTCTAGATGGGATAGCGTTGAAGAAGTTTCTTGGCAATAGGTTCAGCTATGTTGTAGAAGCCGTTGTTCTGGTTGAAGTTGTTGGATATACAAATTGAGTGATGATTCCAGGAATCTTCGGTATTGCGTGTTGTCTTCTCTGGCGATGAGTCTTGAACTCAAGAATGGAACACTGCAGGTCCTTTAAGTCACACAAGGTTTTAAACTATCACACTACTTTGAAGACTGTCACATGCAGCTTTCTCCACCTGACCCAGCATTCTCCACCTGACTATACCCTATAAATATTCATGTTACTCATTTTCCAGGTAGATCTGTCTGTGACTCGTTAAAACCCACTGCGTGGGCGAAACGTTGTCAATAAAGGATCACATTATACTGCTTATGTGTTTATTTTTCCACCTACTTACTGCTGGGTGAACGTGGACATCAGGTGTCTGATGGAAACACGTTCAATATGATGGGACGACAGAAGATGATTTGATTTAAACACAGCTTGTTAGTTACCAGTGACGTCACGCTTCTTGCACCGAGACTGCACGGGGAAAAAAATATTTAGAAAAATACAAATCTCGACTGGAGATCCGAAGTAATGAATTTCTGAGCGAGATGTAGTCCAAAAACCTCATTGTACTGAACCCCAACATGCCCAGAGACCCAACAATTGATGTTTTCTTTGTTTTCTGAAGAGGTGACACGACCTCTATTGAAAGAATTGAACAATGGGATGTGAGGAAACTAAACAAGGGATCGCTTGTAATGCCTGAGAGAGATGAGACTATGATAAAGGAAGACGCGGAGAAGTAAGCAATGTAGATTATAGAAGTACATCTCTCCTTCAGTCTTATTACCTGTTCTTTTTTTTATCTTCTTATCTTCTTGTCTTCATGCATATTATCAATGTCCTTTAAGTCTTGGCTTTTAAGTCTCCCAATGCAATTATTTGTTAACCATGGGCACAATCTTTTTTTTTATCCATTACTTCCTTAAATGGCACAAATCTGTCTGTGACTTCCTTGCATACCTTGAGGAAAAAAAACATTGTTATGCCATGAACACTGTTCTCTTGGGTATCTCGTGTGTGTGTGTGTGTGTGTATATAGATATTTGTTGTCAAAGGCTCTTGTCTATAGACACTCGTCCTGTTTTCGTGTGTGTGTGTTGTGTTGTGTTGTACTCACCTAATTGTACTCACCTAATTGTGGTTGCAGGGGTCGAGACTCAGCTCCTGGCCCCGCCTCTTCGCTGTCTGCTACTGGGTCTCTGCTCTCCCTGCTCCATGAGCTTTATCATACCTTGTCTTAAAACTATGTATGGTTCCTGCCTCCACTATATCTTTCTCTAGACTATTCCACTTCCTGACTACTCTGTGGCTGAAGAAATGCTTCCTAACATCCCTTTGACTCATCTGAGTCTTCAGCTTCCAGTTGTGTCACTTTGTTTCTGTGTTCCCTCTCTGGAACATCTGTCACTGTCTACCTTGTCAATTCCCCGCAGTATTTTGTATGTCGTTATCATGTCTCTCTCACCCTTCTTTCCTCCAGTGTTGTTAGTCTATTTCCTCAACCTTTCTTCATAAGACAGACCCGAGTTGTGGAACTACCTTGTCGCAAACCTTTGCACTTTCTCTAGTTTCTTTACGTGCTTGACCAGGTGTGGTTCCAGACTGGTGCTGCACATTCTAGTATGGGACTGACGTACACGGTATACAGTATCTTGAACGATTCCTTGTTAAGGTAACGGAACGCTAATCTTAGTTTGCCAGTCGCCATAGCTGCCGCAGTTATCTGGTTGATGTGTACCTCCGGAGACTGCTTGGCGTTATACTCACTCAAGGTCTTTCTCCTTTGCCGAGGTTTGTAGCCTTTGTCCGCCTAGCTTGTACTCTGTCAGCGTCTTCTTTGCCCTTCTCCGATCCTCATGACTTTGCATTTGGAGGATGAATTCGAGAGCCAATTGCTAGACCAGATGTCGAGCTTGTCCAGGTCTGTTTGCAGCCCTGCCTGGTCCTCTTCTGATGTGATTCTCCTCATTATTTTCACATCATCCGCGAATAGAGACACTTCTGAGTCTATCCGTCGTCATGTCATTTACATATACCAGGAATAACACTGGTCCTAGGACTGACCCCTGCGACCAGTGTTATTCCTGGTATATGTAAATGACATGACGGACGGGATAGACTCAGAAGTGTCTCTATTCGCGGATGATGTGAAAATAATGAGAGAATCACATCGGAAGAGGACCAGGCAGGGCTGCAAACAGACCTGGACAAGCTCGACATCTGGTCTAGCAATTGGCTTCTCCAATTCAATCCCTCCAAATGCAAAGTCATGAGGATCGAGAAGGGCAAAGAAGACGCTGACAGAGTACAAGCTAGGCGGACAAGGCTACAAACCTCGGCAAAGGAGAAAGACCTTGAGTGAGTATAACGCCAAGCACGTCTCCGGAGGCACACATCAACCAGATAACTGCGGCAGCATATGGGCGACTGGCAAACCTAAGATTAGCGTTCCGTTTCCTTAACAAGGAATCGTTCAAGACACTGTATACCGTGTACGTCAGTCCCATACTAGAATATGCAGAACCAGTCTGGAACCCACACCTGGTCAAGCACGTAAAGAAACTAGAGAAAGTGCAAAGGTTTGCGACAAGGTTAGTTCCACAACTCAGGGGTCTGTCTTATGAAGAAAGGTTGAGGGAAATAGGACTAACCACACTGGAGGAAAGAAGGGTCAGAGGAGACATGATAACGACATACGAAATACTGCGGGGAATTGACAAGGTAGACAGTGTGTGTATATGTGTGTGTGTGTGTGTGTGTGTGTGTGTGTGTGTGTGTGTGTGTGTGTGTAAGGAAACACTTCGAAATGTTTCCGCCTGCCGGGAATTGAACCCGGGCCCTCCGTGCGTGAAGCGAGAGCTTTAGCCACCAGGCCACCGGGGCTAGCTGTGTATGTGTATGTGTGTGTGTGTGTGTGTGTGTGTCCGTACTCACTTACATGTGGTTCCAGGGTCGAGTCACAGCTCCTGGCCCCGCCTCTTCACTAGCCGCAACTGGGTGTGTGTGTGTGTGCGTACTCACTCATATGTGGTTCCAGGGGTCGAGTCACAGCTCCTGGCCCCACCTCTTCGCTAGTCGCTACTAGGTCACTCTCCCTGCTTCAAGATCCTTATTATACCTCTTCCTAAAGCTATGTACTGTGTACTACCTCTGGTTCCATAATGAACAGACACTCGTTCAATGTTTACCTTAGAGAAAAAAACATACAGTTCACGCAGATTGGCTCATTTTAGCTCAGGCAAGTGTAAACCTGGATTCCTTTGATGTTCTTTGAAATTAATATTTGCAACATTCCCCGTGATCTATTATAAAGCATTATCAATTGCAACATTGTAAAAACCGCTTGATGGGGCTTGTGCTGATTGGTAGATTCATTACGTAATGCTGGTGCACACACTAGCATAATGGGGTAAGTGTTTGTGCACGCTTAAGTATAATGATGTAGGTAGTGGTGCATGCTGTAGCATAATGGAGTTGGTAGTGGTGCATGCTGTAGTATATTAGTGCAGGTAGTGGTGCATGTTGTAGCATAATGGTGTAGGTAGTGGTACCTGCTGTAGCATTATGAATAGCAAGTAAAGCGAAGTCAGATTGGTGCTCCCTCCCTCGATTTCAGCTTTCCATATTTTAGGTAGAAAACTTCTTTGGCAACTATTGAAGTGGTGTGGAGTACTGTGAGATGCAGGTAACCTACAAACATTGGGGAGGACCTGGTGAAGCCAGCGACAGTGACTGTGTTGACAACGAGGCGTCAGTACCACTTTCCAGCAATAGTATCAAACGTCATATTTACCTCAAGTCAGAAGCTATTATAGTTCAGCTTATGGTGGTGCTGAAAAAAGGAGGGTATTTTTTAATTGTATATGGATGTACATTTGGACATTACAAATGGCCCTCACATGGGTTTTCTAATGCTGAATGAAGATATCCTTGAATTCTTCTTCTACAATACACTATCAGCTACGACCACTGGAGAAGATATTTTCAACGCGAAGACGATTTGTTTTGTGCACTGAGGGAGCTCCATAAGTGACAATGTAAGGTAGGATTTGTCACTCATTTCAAGGCAGAAAATCCCAACGTCATAATAACTGAATGTTTATTACACCCGAACTCTAAATGGTTCTCATTGATGTAATCCAAATTGAAACGTTCTTCAAGGCTTTGAACCCAAACATTCTCATAAAATGTGTGAAGAGATAACATCACCTGGACTTGCTGTCCCACTTTTATGTCCTGTGTCTCTCTCAAGAGACATTTCATGGATGGATTACTAACATGAAAAATTAAATGGAAGGTTTTTCTAGTGGAGAAGACGCGCGTGTTGGTCGACTGGTTTAGCGATGCTTTCCTGGCAACGATGACTTTCTGGCACACGAATAAACTGAGTTTCGACATGTTTGGAGGACATGGTGGAGGACATGCTGGAGGATATGCTGGAGGATATGCTGGAGAATATGCTGGAGGACATGCTGGAGGACATGCTGGAGGACATAGTTGAACAATTGTTTCAGTCAAAAACAAACTTTCTCTTTGGAGAGGAAAAAATGTATGAAAGAGAGACTTCTGCCTTGCCAGTGGTAAGTTCAGTGCTGGAAGATTCACCAGGAAGAGACCTTGCTGGTATCCAGTCTGTTTTCGAAGGACATCTGAAGGAGTTTCAGGGAAAAAAAAGGTCTGGTATTTTCCAGGTAACGTCGACCTGCTGCAGCATAGCTGGATCAGCATGTGTTCATGCTGATCGTCATTGATGCCGGGAAACACATCTCAGGATTTCAAGAAGAGTTTCTAACTCTCCAAAAAATCCAAGAGCAGAAGCAACTCTTTGAAATTCTTCCGTATACGAACTTTTTTTTGGTCCCAGCTCAAAAAAAAGCTCATTCTGTCTCGGGAAGCTGATAGGTTCTTCTCTCTTTACCCAAAATGTAACTCTCAGGTTTTATTACTTTCAGAATTAATGGAATAAACCACGTCGATCGTCAGCATGACTTGCATGCTGCTGTGTCCATCAACATAAAACCAAAAACTCTAAGAGCTCGACCATAAAACGAAGTAGGGTCATGGTAGTCATTGGAAAAAAAAATTGCCACTTATCAACTTTCGTAATAAAATCGCATTATCATTAAAACTTATAATATACTCTTCATTTTTTTCTGATTAAAGAGTTTCTGAAATTCATTGTATTTATTTATCAATATCTATCGATATAAAAATCTAAACATGAGAGAATTCTTTCCCAAATATGACGAATCATCTATAAAAAAAATACTGTTTAAATATATATATATATATATATATACCAAATTTTGTAATAAAGTCACATTTCCATTTTTAAGATCTCTACATTTTGACTTATTAAAAAGTAATTAAAATTCATTCATTTTAGTTATTTAAATTAATACAATGAAGTTAATCTAATAAATAGAACGTGTATTAAAAAGAAAAACAGGCAATTAAAACTAAGTGTTTCGTGTTGTGACGTCAGGTCGGGGAAAAATTATATTCAGCCTCGCGATCGAAAAAGTTTGGGAACCACTGCTCCAGTTTAATGGTTTAACTGGCGGTGCACGTTCTAGCATAATGGTTTAACTGGTGGTGCACGTTCTAGCATAATGGTTTAACTGGTGGTGCACGTTCTAGCATAATGGTTTAACTGGCGGTGCACGTTCTAGCATAATGGTTTAACTGGTGGTGCACGTTCTAGCATAATGGTTTAACTGGTGGTGGACGTTCTAGCATAATGGTTTAACTGGTGGTGCACGTTCTAGCATAATGGTTTAACTGGCGGTGCACGTTCTAGCATAATGGTTTAACTGGTGGTGGACGTTCTAGCATAATGGTTTAACTGGCGGTGCACGTTCTAGCATAATGGTTTAACTGGTGGTGCACGTTCTAGCATAATGGTTTAACTGGTGGTGCACGTTCTAGCATAATGGTTTAACTGGTGGTGGACGTTCTAGCATAATGGTTTAACTGGTGGTGCACGTTCTAGCATAATGGTTTAACTAGTGGTGCACGTTCTAACATAATGGTTTAACTGGTGGTGCACGTTCTAGCATAATGGTTTAACTAGTGGTGCACGTTCTAGCATAATGGTTTAACTGGTGGTGCACGTTGTAGCATAATGGTTTAACTGATGGTGCACGTTCTAGCATAATGGTTTAACTGGTAGTGCACGTTCTAGCATAATGGTTTAACTGGTAGTGCACGTTCTAGAATAATGGTTTAACTGGTAGTGCACGTTCTAGCATAATGGTTTAACTGGTGGTGCACGTTCTAGCATAATGGCTTAACTGGTGGTGCACGTTCTAGCATAATGGTTTAACTGATGGTGCACGTTCTAGCATAATGGTTTAACTGGTAGTGCACGTTCTAGCATAATGGTTTAACTGGTGGTGGACGTTCTAGCATAATGGTTTAACTGGTGGTGCACGTTCTAGAATAATAGTTTAACTGGTAGTGCACGTTCTAGCATAATGGTTTAACTGGTGGTGGACGTTCTAGCATAATGGTTTAACTGGTGGTGCACGTTCTAGCATAATGGTTTAACTGATGGTGCACGTTCTAGCATAATGGTTTAACTGGTAGTGCACGTTCTAGCATAATGGTTTAACTGGTGGTGCACGTTCTAGCATAATGGTTTAACTGGTGGTGCACGTTCTAGCATAATGGTTTAACTGATGGTGCACGTTCTAGCATAATGGTTTAACTGGTGGTGCACGTTCTAGCATAATGGTTTAACTGGTGGTGCACGTTGTAGCATAATGGTTTAACTGTTGGTGCACGTTCTAGCATAATGGTTTAACTGGTGGTGTACATTCTAGCCTAATAGTTAAAGTTCTAGCATAATGGTTTAAGTGACAGTATGCATTCAAGCATACTAAGTGTACAGTTTAAGTGTACGTTCTAGCATAATGGTGTGAGTGGCGGTGCACACTAGTATTACCGTGTAAGCGACGGTGCACACTAGTATTACCGTGTAAGCGACGGTGCACACTAGTATTACCGTGTACGCGACGGTGCACACTAGTATTACCGTGTAAGCGACGGTGCACACTAGTATTACCGTGTAAGCGACGGTGCACACTAGTATTACCGTGTAAGCGACGGTGCACACTAGTATTACCGTGTAAGCGACGGTGCACACTAGTATTACCGTGTAAGCGACGGTGCTCACTAGTATTACCGTGTAAGCGACGGTGCACACTAGTATTACCGTGTAAGCGACGGTGTACACTAGTATTACCGTGTAAGCGACGGTGCACACTAGTATTACCGTGTATGCGACGGTGCACACTAGTATTACCGTGTAAGCGACGGTGCACACTAGTATTACCGTGTAAGCGACGGTGCACACTAGTATTACCGTGTAAGCGACGGTGCACACTAGTATTACCGTGTAAGCGACGGTGCACACTAGTATTACCGTGTAAGCGACGGTGCACACTAGTATTACCGTGTAAGCGACGGTGCACACCGCAGGTTAGTGTGTGGAGAAGGATAATGCATGCATAATATTGCTTCCTCCTAACAGGCACTTCTCACTTCGTCGTCTCTCACTCTCAACAAACACTGTTACCGACAAATACAATGTCCTCCTCGCCACTTCCACCTCCCTCCCTATCTCTTTCTTTACCCACACTCTCTTTGCTCTCTCTCCCCCTCCCTCTCACACCCTCCCTCTCCGTCCCCTCTCCTTCACCCCCCAATAAAAGTCTGCTTCGCCTCTTTCAACGTGAGTTTGTGATCTTCAAGGTAAAAAAAACCCGGGGCCCCTTGAAACTTTTCATTGTTAATGAGATGGCAAATTTGGGCATCATTAATAGCACTATTCACCAGAAGACAAGATAAACCACCCTAAAGATGTTATTACTTCCCTCTTCTATCACAGGCTATATACCTCCTTTCTTACGTAACTTGTTTGATCAATAGCACATTTTATATTTGCTTTCCAATTATTATTATTATTAGCATTAGCATTATTACTATTACTGAGTGGTTAATGGGGTTTAAAGTCCATTGGCTGAACTTGGGTTGTTAATGTTGCACGTAATATTTTCATCAGCAGATAAAAATTAATTTAATTCACAATCGCAGACAGGTGATCTTAATTAACAATGTAATAGAAGCCACAGGAGGTGAACATCTTTAGCTCAAGGGGTAAGTTTTTCAGAGTATGGCAGCGCAGTGGCACCAGCCAGTATGCCTGAGAGAGAGGCCCAGCGAAATGCCAAACACACTGGGAACAGGTCATGCGACGTAAGAAGTTACATTACAAAAGTGGATCATTTACATACAGAATGTAGCTAATATGAACTAATGAAATGGAAGGAATAAATTCCTCATTTTGTCAACAGGTAGTACAACATTCTAGAACATTCAGGAAATACTCAGTGTCAATTAATATGACTGTGTGAATTCTCCTATTCAGGCTTTTCTTTCTTATAATAACTTGGCAATTCCTGATTTTCTTTTTAACACTATTACTATTATTATTATCCACTATCATCCGCTACTATCAATATTATTATCATTATCATTATAATATTACTAACAACCTAATTCAGTAAACCGCTAAACTAGTTGCAATCACCATGTTGCAGTCAACTATGTGTACCTTGTACCACTGTACCTAGACGGGTTAGGACCTCAATAGGTCACTCTGCATTTCTTTTAGGCTATCCTAGGATGATTGCACATGTGCACCCATACTTAAATGAACCCTCATGACTACTTCCTTACTACTGTTATATTACTCAGGTTGCAATCTGTATTGTAGCACACCACCTAGACCACCTGTAGCACACCACCTAGACCACCTGTAGCACACCACCTAGACCACCTGTAGCACACCACCTAGACCACCTGTAGCATTACGATACCTGTATGCAGTAGTAGCTGGGTGGGTTATATTGACGGTCAGGCAGACCTAACATGTTAATATCGACTTTCGTGACTGACTTAACAAGATGTTATATATTATATGGACGTTCACAACGAGCGTACCATGATGTTCAGTATGCAGACTCAGGTCGAACATAACCGAAACACCACGGAACCCCCTGGCATAAGGAGCAATCCTGCATTTGTGTATACCATTGTTGTTTAAGGCTGTGCACAATTGACTCTACTAAATAACTATCGATTTTGTAACGCCCATAATTTGAGTTGTAAACGGCATTTCTATCATGTTTCAAGAGAGAGGACTCAGTTATGTTTCTTTCTATGATGGAACTGTTGGGTACAATTATCTGGGTGGCAGCCCACCCCGGTGGGTGATTGCAAGAGCTGACATGGTTAAAGATCGCATTCGACACCTGGCCTGTCCTGATTGAGAACTGGCGTTGGGATAATCTAGTTTCCAGAGGTTTACGTGTCTGACCAATGTATAAGAGTGGGCAAAGGGTGCATGGGACCTTGTGGACACCACCCACATTATTAGACGGTGTGTTTTTAATCAATCTCTGTTTCACTGTCCCAGAGTTTTTGAAAGTCAGATTTATATTGAGTTTTTTTTTAGGGCCTCACGCAGGCAAAACAAATTGTCATTGTATGGGAAGACCAATACATTTTTCCTGTCAGGTGTTTCCTTAGATTCAGTCCAGGCTGGTGCCTGGCTGGTTTATTTCTTGGCTGGTGCCACAGCACTACCATACTCTGAAAAAAACTTACCCTATTTCGCCTGTTGCTGCCCTTGCAACATTGCACAGCTCCTGATGACGCACTGAGGAGTGTGAAAGTAATTGAGCTAAAGATTTTCACGCCCCATGGCTTGCCTTGCATATATATATATATATATATATATATATATATATATATATATATATATATATATATATATATATATATATATATATATATATATATATATATATATATATATATAAATGCTTATTAATAGACAGAATACATTTATAGAAAACACAAACATGAACATGAATACAATGGTACAATATGTCAAAGATTATGAATCTCCTCCAGCTCCTCCGAAGCCGGACGCGAGCCAAGTATGCAGCATGCATTTCCCTCTGGATGGCCACGCTGAGACGCTGGAACATGAACGTGGCTGCTCTTGGGTCCCTGGTGGTGTCGATGAGTCTAGAACCCAGTTCTTTAAGGAAACGTGTTGCATTTTTCCCCACGCTCCCAAGGTCTCTGATCCCACTGGGACAAATTTATACTGTTGGCTTATGTCCCTGTACTTGCCGATTTTGTACTCCTCTCTGTGGTCAGCAGCTCCTCCCTGTCGCCCAACACTGTGAGGGATGTAGGTGTCAGCCAGTGTCGACACACAGGTATAATCCCATGCTAAGAGCTTGCCATTCTTCCAAGGATAGATGGTGATCCGTCGGGCGGATATATATATATATATATATATATATATATATATATATATATATATATATATATATATATATATATATATATATATATATATATATATATTATATATTTTTATTTTTTATTAACACATCGGCCGATTCCCACGAAGGCAGGGTGGCCCGAAAAGAAAAACTTTCGTCATCATTCACTCCATCACTGTCTTGCCAGAGGTGTGCTTTACACTACAGTTATAAAACTGCAACATTAACACCCTCCTTCAGGGGTAGTAGGTTGGTAGACAGCGTGTCGTATAAGGCGACTAAAATGCCGGGAGCAATGGGCTAGTAACCCCTTCTCCTGTACACATTTACTAAAAACGAATAAGAAAAGCTTCATTATATATATATATATATATATATATATATATATATATATATATATATATATATATATATATATATATACATATTATTGTACCCACGAAGGAGTGGTATTGATGTATTGATCAATAACAACAGTGCGACTAGCCAATGAGTCGAACCCATGCTGCTTTGGCCCGCCTCATGGCTTGCCAAAGGAATCACCAGTCGTGAATAGCGCATCTCGCCGGCAGTGGGGATGAAAATACCAATGTATATACAAGAAGAAGTTTTAAGCTCTCCTTTACTCCAGCAGTAGCCGTGTTATCCGACAAGAGGAACTCTTCCGTACTTCCCAGATCCAAGGGCATCACAGATCTCTACAAGAGAGATTCTTCACCACCTTCCCAGTGCATTTCCCAATGCATTTTTATTTTGTACCCAGCGATTTTTTCCCATTCTTAATTTTTATGTGACGCTGTGCCAGAGTCATATTAAAACATGAGCAAAACAAAGCAAGTTTAGTCGTGTCGGGACAGGATGAGATAGCTTCGCCATGCATATGTAACCCAACTCTCCATGCTTTTCGTGCTTCATTCCACATTCTTATAGCTTATTTCAAAAACCATTATCAATGTTGGCTTTCACCACATCAATCCGCAGCCCAGAGGCGTCACAGACGTAGATTAATTACTTCCCTACTGCCTTTGCTTGATCTCTGGTTTGCGATACCACGTCACTGGTGCAGTATACTAAATAAACGTTGTGACTACGACTACGGTTACTAATCAACGCTGTTACCTCATCACAAAGGTTCAACCTGCGACATCATCACAAAGGTTCAACCTGCGACATCATCCTGCCATATGACAATAACCTGTCATTTTTATATTCTAGATTATCCTGTGACCTTGGCCTGTCATCTTGACATTTGACTATATCTCCCTATGACTTTGACGTGTCATCTTGACATGTGACTTTATCTCCCTATGACTTTGACCAGTCATCTTGACATACGACAGTCACTTGTGATCTTAACGTGTTATCTTGACATGTGATTCTAACCTGTGACTCTTAAATTGAGTCCTAACCCTCCTAACCTTAGTTTCATGGAAATTGGTTTGTATTAATATTAAAATAATGTTTATTATTATTATTATTATTATTATTATTATTATTATTATTATTATTATTATTATTATTATTATTATTATTATTATTATTATTATTATTATTATTATTATTATTATTATTATTATTATTATTATTATTATTATTATTATTATTTCCAGGTATGACGGCTACAACGCCCGAGGGGGTTTTACAATACCTGGAAAATGAGAGACAATCAAGTTTGACCCTAGGAAGAGGAGGATAACTCTAATTCCTCTGATCAAGAGCCCTTGGCTAGCATCAAGGTACCGCCTGGCAAGGACGATCATAGAGACGCGCCGTGTTGTCGGGCGCAAGTGGGAAGTTTGCCTGAGCCACAAACATAATTTTTTAACTTGTCATAAAAGAAATCTTCCGAACATCGGGTGTTAAAAAATATTTTTGAAACATTCGGTGTTAAAAATGTTTTCCGAAGGCTGGGTGTTAATTTTTTTTATCTGGTCGTTGTGTGTTAAAAAAAATGGAAGTCTTGCAGTCATTTATTAGCTTAACTTTCGAGATTTTATTAAATGGTTTTTGCCTACCAAAAAAAAAAAAGTCTTCATTACGTAAGATTAATAAGGTATCTTAAAGCAGCTGAACCTATCCATCTCGTGTGAAAAATGTGTTAATTTCAACGTCACTTGGGTCTGCCTAGGCACCGTGCCACCAAGCCCGTCATCCACAGTTATTTCCAGTATCTGTTAAGGCGTGATTAAAGGTGCATTTCTTAATGGTTTATGCAACTTACACTGACATAAATTTACGATACGAAATTGACGCTGGGTAACACGTAATCAAACGGAAGGTGCAGAGTTTAGATGACGAACAGGAGGGTCCCGCTTTACAGCGTTTCGCTAATACAGCAGTTTTCAATTATACCACGGGTGGGGTTCGAACCCGCGGTCAGACTACCTACAATAAATATATTCACCACTTACTATAAGCTAAGGACGAAAATATTTTATAGAAAGTAATGTGTACTGTATAGCCATTTTTTAGGCCTAGCTCTATTGCTCACTTAATATATAATAGTGTAAATATCTTATCAGGCGTGGAAAAAAAAAATATATGATTCACTTTACAACAGTAGCACGGAACTCTTTTTATATTTTTTTTATTAACACATCGGCCGTTTCCCACCAAGGCAGGGTGGCCCGACAAAGAAAAACTTTCATCATCATTCACTCCATCACTGTCTTGCCAGAGGCGTGCTTACACTACAGCTACAAAATTGCAACATTAACACCCCTCCTTCAGAGTGCCGACACTGTACTTCCCATCTCCAGGAATCAAGTCCGGCCTGCCGGTTTCCCTGAAACCCTTCATAAATGTTACCTTGCCTACACTCCAACAGCACGTCAAGTTCTAAAAACCACTTGTCTCCATTCGCTCCTGTCTAACACGCTCACGCACGCTTGCTGGAAGTCCAAGCCCCTTGCACACAAAACTACCTTTACCCCTCCCTCCAACCTTTTCTAGGTCGACCCCTACCCCGCCTTCCCTCCACTACAGATTTATACACTCTCAAAGTCATTCTACTTTGTTCCATCCTCTCTATATGTCCAAACTATCTCAATAACCCCTCCTCAGCTCTCTGGATAAAAGTTTTGGTAATCCCACACCTCCTCCCAATCTCCAAACTACGGATTCTCTGCATTATATTAACGCCACACATTGCCCTCAAACATGATATCTCCACTGCCTCCAGCCTTCTCCTTGTTGCAACATTCACAACCCCTTTGCCTTTATACAAAGGAACTATTTATGTTCTCTGCCAATCCCTAGGTACCTTTCCCTATTCCATACATTTTTAAATAAAAACATTAACCACTCTAAAACTATATCCACCACCTGCCTTTAACATTTCTCTCTTTATCCTATCAATCCCAGCTGTTTTACCCCCTTTCATTCTTCTCACTGCCTCACGAACTTCCCCGACACTCACAACTGGTTCTTCCTCACTTCTATAAGATGTTATTCCTCCTTGCCCTATACACGAAATCACAGCTTCCCTATCTTCATCAATATTTAACAATTCCTCAAAATATTCCCTCCACCTTCCCGATACCTCTATCTCTCCATTTAATAACTCTCCTCTCCTATTTTTAACTGACAAATCCATTCTTTCCCTAGGCTTTCTCAACTTATTAATCTCACTCCAAAACTATTTCTTATTTTCAACAAAATTTGTTGATAACATCTCACCTACCCTCTCATTTGCTCTCTTTTTACATTGCTTCACCACTTTCTTAACCTCTCTTTTTCTCTCCTCACTTCTACTTTGTAAAAACCTCTCATATGCTAACTTTTTCTCTCTTACTACTCTCTTTACATCCTCATTCCATCAATCGCTCTTCTTCCCTCCCGCACCCACTTTCCTATAACCACAAACTTCTGCTGAACACTCTAACACTATATTCTTAAACTTACCCCATACCTCGTCTACCCCACTGCCTATACTCTCACTAGCCCATTTGTCCTCCAACAGTGGTTTATATCTTACCCTAACCGCCTCCTCCTTTAGTTTGTAAATCTTCACTTCTCTCTTATTTCCTGTTTCCATTCTCCTTATATCCCATCTACCTTTTACTCTCACTGTACCTACAACTTAAAAGTGATCTGATATATCTGTGGACCCTCTATAAACATGTACATCCTGAAGTCTACCCAACAGTCTTTTATTTACCAATATGTAGTCCAACACACTACTGTCATTTCGTCCTACATCATATCTTGTATACTTATTTATCCTCTTTTTCTTAAAATTTATGTTACCTATGACCAAACCCCTTTCTATACAAAGTTCAATCAAATTCTCCGCATTATCATTTACACCTGGTACCACAAACTTACCTACCACACCCTCTCTAAATGCTTTTCCTACTTTAGCATTTAGGTCCCCTACCACGATTACTCTCTCACTTCGCTCAAAAGTTCCTTCACACTCGCTTAACATCTCCCAAAATCTCTCTCTCTCCTCTACACTCCTCTCTTCTCCAGGGGCATACACACTTATTATGACCCACTTTTCATATCCGACCCTTATTTTAATCCACATAATCCTTGAATTTATACATTTATGTTCACTCTTCTCCTTCCATAACTGATCATTCAACATTATTGCTACCCCTTCCTTAGCTTTAACTCTCTCGGATACTCCTGACTTAATTCCATTTATTTCTACCCCACTGAAACTAGCCTACCCCCTTCAGCTTTGTTTCGCTTAGGGCCAGGACATCCAACTTCTTTTCATTCATAACATCAGATTAAGTTGGGCCCGACTGTATATGAAAAAATGTCATGACGGAGATACAACGATCGTATGTTATATTATACAATGGCCGAGTAGCAGTTTGAGATTTTGTCTTCATTAGTTTAACCTCAAAGTGGTTAAATACGAATTTATAAGTTAATTACTAACTCATATAAGTAGAGATTTATAAGTTGATTACTAACTCATGTAAGAAAGGATTTGCAAGTAAATTTCTGAATCACATAACTAGGAATTTATAAGTTACTAATCCAGTCGTATAAATAGGCATTCGTAAATTAATTATAAACTCATAGAAGTAGCAATTACAACATCCAAACTAGAACAAATAGCCTTAACCCATTAAATCTAAGTGGCCATAAAAAAAAATGTTTGCCGTCTTGGCTAGTATTTGTTGTCTCTGCCATCTCAAGACGTTTGCACTGAGCGCTAAGTCATCTCATTCCCGCAGTGACTGGCAGGTCATCAGATTCCTGGATGGGAAATCAGCATAACGTGATTGCAAAGGCAGGATCACGTGAGGGAAAGAAATTTGCAAGTTGTGATTACCTGTCATAAGGCTGCACTGTTACGAAGACTGCGTTTGTAAGGGAGATAGATTATATATATATATATATATATATATATATATATATATATATATATATATATATATATATATATATATATATATATATATATATATATATATATATATATATATATATATTCTGGAAAGTGGTGTTTCCAGAATAGACGCTAGACGCGAGGGTTCCAGAGGTGATAGTTGAAGTGAGTGGCTAACAGAGGAGACGACTGAAGTGAGAGTTGCGGAAAAGAAACATGACAAAGGTTCGAATCCTGTCCACTCCGTGGGTTGTTTTCAAGCACGTCATTATGACATTGCGAGTTAATAAGAAGGAACCAATGAAAGTCCTTCAAATGAAAAGAGAGCGCAATATATATATATATATATATATATATATATATATATATATATATATATATATATATATATATATATATATATATATATATATATATATATATATATATACACAGAGCGCTGGGTAGATAGAGTTAGACTAACTTTCGTACAAATCTGCTGCTTCAGCTGTAATTACTACTACTTCCACTATTACTTCTGCTAGTATTATCGATTTTAGTATAACTATTACTATAACAATTGCAAATTTTAGTACTTCTAATAATAATCATTTATGTTGAAATGCTTGTTTAGCTTTCTTGATATGTTTTCCAGACTGTTCCTATCCACTATAAGATGAATTTCAGGAATGTTATGGAACCACAAATCATTCACAAATGGTTATAACAATTGGTACTAATTGTCTTCATGCTGACCCGTTGTCTAGGGAAATCAATGTGAGCCTCAGCGTTTCAGTCTCTATTGGACGTAACTGAGATTGATTTTCCGAAAGTGCTTGTCCAACCACTTATTAAAGGAATGTTTTTTTTTTCATTAGTTGTTTTCGCGATAAATACTCGAATAGTTCACCATAATATTACATTTCGCAACAGTGAATTCGCTTCCCACTTCTTCGTTTCATCGGTGAAGTTGGTGATTGTTGACGTTAAACTTGTTTCAAGATCACTTATGTCAATTGCTTGGTTCTGTCACTCAGAAAAGTCTCCATTGAAAACTACTCTCAGCTTCCCGTCAGAAGTATACAAATAATATCTCTGGTTTAAACTTTGGTAATTGATACACGACAGGTTCAGAAAGACTCGTGACCTAACACTAGAACATAGAAAACGATTCGGTTCCGTGACCTTTATCAAGGTCACAGGACCGAATCGTTTTTAATTGAATATGTAATAGTGTTTGCTCACGTGTCTATATAATGTTTATGTATGAAAATGATGGAAGGTAAAAATAAGAAAACAGCAAATGGGTAGCAATTTAATATATTTCCCAGGGACTGGACACATGGCCGGCTGGAGTGATGAAGGACAAAGCATAATACAGAACAGATGCGAAGTGAAAACGCTAAGAGAGAGAGAAAGAATTAGACGAAACATTTCCAGAGGAGAGAATATTGTGTCTATAGATGTCCCTGCCTCAGTATGATCATTTATAATGATATACAGATTAAAATAGCTTGCAACTTTTATTTTGTTCATGTTGTGCTGAGTAGCATGACCCAGGTGCCAGTACAAGTGTGTTCTTCGTGCCTACTTATACACAAGGTGGAAGGAAATTGCAAAATGTATATTTTAAACAACAAATAATGGCTGTAATGTCACTTTAATATCACATTACAAGTAAAGTAATTAACACAGATTTGCAACGAGAACCCATGCTGATTTCAACTCTTACTTGCGAGATATTATGGAAGACATAACTCACTATGATGCTAAACTTATGTTTGGATGGAAGGACGTTTTAGCATGTGATAAGTTCCCTCTAACACGGTAGCGCTAAATCCACTGCTTAACACATATTGTGTAAGGTAACTTGTATTAGGTCGTATATCCTGTTAAGCAACATGGTAAGTTAGAGTACATGTTCTTTTAGGTCAGAGGTTTTCTGAGTGCCTGTGTTGTTAGGTCACATATTCTGTTATGCTACATATTATGTGTGGTCAAAATTCACTTGGGTGCCCTCGTTATTAGGTCACATTTGCTATTAAACGACATGTGTTGCTAAGTCACATATTCAAATAGGTCATATATGTTGCTGGGTCACATATTCGATTAGGTCATATATGTTGCTAGGTCACATGTTATATTTTGATTATATGTTTTACTAGGTCATGTGTTATGTTAGCTAACAAATTCTGTTAGGTCATATGTTCTGTAAGGTGACATGTTCTCTTAGGCTACATATGTTTGGTCACATGTATTCGGTATCATATCTGCTCGCAAATTATGTCAGGTCACATGTTCTTCCGGTGGCCTGTGGCCTGGTAGGCAAAGCTCTTTCTTCACAAGCTGAAGGTCCCGGCAAGAGTGGAAACATTGGGCGTGTTTCCTTACACCTGTTGTTCCTATTCACCAATCAGTAAAATGGATACCTGGGTGTTAGTAGACTGGTGTGGGTCGCATCCTGGGATACAATTGACCTAATTTACCCGAAATGCTCTGCATAACAAGAGGTTTTCTATATTGTAGTATGTACATGTACTTGTAGTAAATAAAGATATTATTATTATTATTATTATTATTATTATTATTATTATTATTATTATTATTATTATTATTATTAATTAAAATTATTATTATTATTATTATTATTATTATTATTATTATTATTAGATCATATTCTTTGTTTAATCACCTGTTCTTTACTTCCCATATTCTGTAAGAACACAATTTCCATCAGATCACAGTCTTTTAAACATCCACATGTAAATTAAATGCAAAAATTCAATATAGCAAAACAAATATTACGTAACAAAAGCTATTAGACAGAAGGCCCAAGAAAAGAGACAAAAATAGTTTCTGGAGATAAGACCTGAAAGTTATGGATTGGAGTTAACTGGATATGAAACTCTTGGACGTTAGGTCCGAGAAAGAATGTGGCAAGAAATGGTAGTGGATGTTACAGGAGTTAAGGAAGGATAAGGAATCAATGTTTTTATCCTAGAAGAGTTTGACCTTGAAGTGAAGATGCTAAGCGAGGAAGTACTTGAATCTAGGTTATTGGAGTAAACAGTTTAAGAGCGAAACATTTCCAGAGAAAGGAACTGGAAGTAAAATGTCAGATGAAGAGCACACTTGAAGTGGTGTTTCCAGAATAGACGCTAGACGTGAGGGGTCCAGAGGTGATAGTTGAAGTGAGTGGATAACAGAGGAGACGACTGAAGTGAGGGTTGCGGAAAAGAAACATGACAAAGGTTCGAATCCTGTCCACTCCGTGGGTTGTTTTCAAGCACGTCATTATGACATTGCGAGTTAATAAGAGGGAACCAATGAAAGTCCTTCAAATGAAAAGCAGAGCGCAATAATACCTGAGGATGTGGTTCCTTACATTAAACTTCTCCAACTGAAAAAAATAATCACGTACAGTAAATATCCTCGAAATTCAAGAGGAAAAAAGTAAAAATTCTGTGGAAGAGAAAACCCAAAGTGATATCCCAGAATTAAAAAAACCTACAGCCCGCTGCCCCAGTAGTTAAAATCCTACAAAATGAAGCACCATAAATTGAAATCCCACATATTAAAGTCCTCGAAGCGAAAATTCTACAGACTGAATTCAAAGAAGTCTAATACGTTAATTTTTTTGTTCCTGATAGAAATCTCAAGAACGGAAATCCGACAGACAGAAGACCTAGAATCCTAGAAGTTAAAATCGTATGCAATGTTTCAAAATCGACATCTATTAAATGAAGATATCTGCAGAGAATACTCGGTCAACTTATTGATCCCCTCTAGTATCTGACCTGTTACTGATTTTGCAACAATTTGTTAGTGAGAATTCTAGTCCAGTTATCCTACATTTTATGTGGCTTCTCAATAGCACTTTTGGATTACAGCTGGATGATTACAAACCAACCAAATAAAATTGAGATAGTTAATAATAAAGATGTACTCTCAAGTACAGAAATAATATAGGGGAGTATGTGTTCACTAGACAAACTAGATAAACTAACTTCTGAACCATATAGGTAATATATTAGCTTGCTTCAACAACAGTAGGACGACATAGTTCGCTAAACAGCAATTATACTGGAAGCAGCAGTGAACAGCACAGCGTCATGCAAGGAGGAAGACCAAAACGACCCTAATGGGAACCTTAAACAAGTCCTTCAAAAAACTAAAAAAATCTCCCTTATTACTGAAACTGTGTTCAGCAATTTCAAATTCCCGACTACAACAGTGAGTGCCAGAGCACTGTAGGTCCAGAGATGAACTCGGGACCATTGATATCGAGAATGCCTTATGAAAAACAACCTATTAAAATGTGAAATATCACTAAGTCTAAATAATGCTCTGTGAAAAGAGTTACACAGAGTTACGAGATGTATGTCACTGATCACTAAGAGAGACATACTCTACCAAAAAAGAGTCTATATAATACGAGCTGAGGCGTACAGCATTCTCCCAGAGAGCAGAAGAGGAGGTGTTTCCTTCACGATGAGAGACTAGGAAGGCCCTGCAGATACAATGCAGGGAGTCTCGTTCCAGCTTAACCCTCCAGGCGCCTACATTAAAACAAGCGGGCACGTAGTTTGTAGTACTGCCAGCCAATCAAAACTCTCCTTCAACGAGAACAGAGAGAGGTGTTGTTACATTCTATCTACGTACATAAGCTAAATATGTCAAATAATATAAAACATGGATTTTTTGTTTTAGCTATTAACGAAAAATAAGAAATCTAAAATTATACGAGAAGAATATATATAAACAGTAATTATGGCGTCCTTTCTCTTAGGACGCCACACACAATGAGATCTCTGAAGTAAAAATCCAGCAGACTGTAGTCCCAGAAGTAAAAATCCTTCCAGCGTGCCCCACGCTGGAAGGATTTTTACTTTGGGACTACAGGTGGAAATATTGGAAATGATGGAGGAGGAGGTGGCGCTGGAAGCCCTTCCGCTGGCGACACATCGAAGACAAGTTACGCCCTGGATTATCCCATATGTCATACTCCCAAAGCATTAAAACTTCACCAGCTGCATCGACCGCCTGCCACAGATGGTCATGAAAGATGTGTCTCTAAGCTGCTGCCTTACGAGCAAGATACACACACAGGTCACTGGGGTGTCTGGGAGCAAGGTAGTAGTGCTTGTATGTGAAATCGGATTTTCTAAATACTGGCTAATGCTTAGTATCCTGCTGTACTAGGATAATAAGGCACTTGGATACAGGATGTGTTAAGATTATATATTATGGAATGGGAATTATTAAATAAGTATCTATATTAGCACACGAGAGTGGAAGGATGATATGAAGGCTTATTAATAACTTTATTTGTCTCACAGTGACCCTAGAATACTTTCTTTGTTTCACATGAACTTACAGTGATCTTGGAATACTTACAATTATGCTAGAGTGCTTATAGTGACCTTTGAGTAAACTTACAGTACTTACAGTGATTAGGAGTACCTACAGTGATCCTGGAATGCTTACAGTGATCCTGGAATATTTACTGTTTTCCTGAAGCGATTACATTCTTTCTTGAGTATTTCTTGACTTAAAGTATTTTCAAGTGACCCCCGCGGCCCGGTCTGTGACCAGGCCTCGGAGAAAAGAATAAACTTACTTCAAATAGAACTCGAGGTTCTCCCCGGAGGTGTTTGAATATTTTTCTTCTACCACCCCATATTTTCTATATTCTATATAAACTTTATTTAAAGACAAAATACATTGACACAAATACAATGGGGAATAGAACACCATAAATAACATCTCAGAGCCAACATCTCGAATACTTCGTCCAGCTTCCCGGCGGTGGGCCGTGTGCCCAGAATGCTGTAGACGTTTCCGCTCTCGACCGCAACACTGAGTCTCTGAAAGAGGAAGCTGGCAGCTCTTTGATCCTTAGTTTCTGTGACGAGCTTTTCACCCAGCTCTTTCAGGAACTTTAGAGCACAATTTTCCCATGCTCCAGGGGTCTCTGACCCTACTGGGGTGAAGTTATAGCAAGGGGCCAGGATTTCATATTTGATAATCTTTTGGGTCTCCTGTAGCTGTCTGCTCCACCCCTTCAGCATCAGAGTATGGTAAGCAGGTGTCTGTCAATGTGGGGGAATAGGTATAATCCCAGGCAATGTGCTTACCATCCTTCCAGGGTAGCATAGTGACTCCATTAGGACGTTTTTCATTTCCGTCAGACCTCTATACTTGAGGTTCCCGTTCACCTGGGCAGCATGCTGTGGCAAGACTTCTCTTTATGATGTCTTGACCTCCTCATGTCTAGCATACTTCCCTTCTGACGTGTGACACACGAGACCATGAAGTCCGAAATGATCAGCCGTCGCCCTGCCACAAATACACCTATGTTCGGTGAGTATGGGAGCGGCTAGGCGAAAAACAACTCCAATCCGAATGACCTGTGGGTCTAGTCGAGTGCCAAGAGAGGAATTGGGAACCGCCACCGCCACCACAACCGCCACCAACCCTACCACCACCACCACCACCACTGCTACTACCGCCACCTCCACAACCACCACCGCCACCACCACCGCCCCCGCACCACCACCGTCCCCGCCCCCGCCTCCACCACCACCACCACTGCCCCTGCCATCACCACCACCAAGTAAACTAAGGAGATATAATTTTAACCTTCTTACTGCACATGAGATACTTCATGTAGAGAAAATCATAATGGAAGTAGAGCTCTAGTATAAAAGGAAAGAATAACATGGGAACTAGAGCTATAGTAGAGAAGGAAAGAATAACATGGGAACTAGAGCTATAGTAGAGAAGGAAAGAATAACACGGGAAGTAGAGCTCTAGTAGAGAAGGAAAGAATAACACTGGAGAAAGAGCTCTAGTAAAGAATATAGAATTTTACACGGGAAAGAAGTCATTTTCTGACATTTAGCTATGCAAAGATTATGTAAAAATTTTCAGCAACTTGTGTGAGAAGCACCACTGTAGAGTTTATTTTAACCCAGGTAGGTTATTAACCCTGGAGGTTATTAACCGTGGAGGCTGTTAACCCTGGAGGTTATTAACCCTGGAGGTTATTAACCCAGGAGAGTTACTAATCCAGGAGAAAAGATGAGTCACATTACCGTGGCTGGAACATTTGATCAGAATCATGAACTTAGCAGAAGGACCCTTAGGACATTTTGGTGTGTCCTGGACCATTGTCAAGTCACCACTGGGACGAGGAAGGAAGAGAAGGTTGGAAAAGAATACGGTAGGGGATGGGGAAGACGGTAGTAGTAGTAATAGCACTAGCAACAGTAGTAGTAGCAATAGTAGTGGTAGTAGTAATAGTAGTAGTAGTCGTAGTAGAAGTAGCAGCTGCAAGGTAGCAGCAGAGGAAGTTGCAGTAATTATATAGTAACAGTAGCAGTAATGTTAATAGTGGTGGTAGGAGTAATAGTAGAGATAGCAGTAGTACTTAAAGAATTTGTAGTAGTATTATTAGAACAAAATAACAGAGCACTTCAGGTCAACTCGCCAACGTTTCGCTCTCCAGCAACGAAAAGTTGCTGCAGTAAATAACATATACCCCATTAGTGTTACTTAACCCAGGCGAGCTGTTTAATCCAGAAGGGTTATCAAGCCAGGAGTTAATTAACCTAGCCCGAGCCAGGAGAGTTATTAACTCGTTTGTGAAGAAACACGTACTAAGTCCTTCAGTCACCACGTACTGAGTCCCTGGGTGACTTACTACCACCAGTTCTACAGTCACCTTGTACTGAGTCCCTGGGTGACTTACTACCACCAGTTCTACAGTCACCTTGTACTGAGTCCCTGGGTGACTTACTACCATCAGTTCTTCCGTCAACATGTTCGGAGATATATTTATCAAAGTATTTTTATTTAAAATTTGTAAGGTTGAAAGATGTAGATCCTGCCAGCACTGAGGCTCAGAGGACCTAGGGTTAGCTTCCCTAACTACATTTTGTTTATATAAGAAAATTATGTTTATCTTAGCTTTCCGTCCAGTTTTTGTCTATGGTTAATACTGACGGAATTGACGAAATGATTCATTTTTATATTTTCTACAAGTGAGTCAATATTTCCTTTATTGCTTCAAAAGTATAACTCACCAGAAAGCAACGTTCTAAATCTCTTACTTGGGAGTTTAGAGAAATGCAGCGGACGCGAGGAAGGAAGAGATTAAGAGGGTTTGGAAAGGGGACGGAGGAAGGGGTCCAGGAATTACCCACTCAATCTCCCTCTTTTTCCTATTCTATCCTTTTTTATATACTCCTTTTCTCCTCTCATTCAACCAGTTTTAATCTCCAGAGAGTCCATTTAGCAGTCAGTCACAAAGTTTGAAGTGAGATTCATAGGAGCAGCGAGTCTGATGGCAGCTGATTATTCACATAACTTAGTGAGCAGTCGTGGAGTCTGATATCTCCAGAATGAAGCATTTATACCTGGAGTCTACCTGGAGAGTGTCCCGGGGGTCAACACCCCAACTGCCCGGTCCATGACCAGGCCTCGGGGTGGCTCAGGTCTTGAACAACCAGACTGTTACTGCTGGCCACATTTTATCAAGAGAAATGACAGGACACAGGTTAGAATCCCTTCCAACGAACTCGCAATCATACCGCCGACCTAGCTTCATGTTTTAGAATAATATACACTGCAGAATTACATATAATTTAGTGTTATATATATTTTGTTCTAATGAAAATGAGACAAAAATATTTAAATTTATTACTGAACATTTTTCCAGTGAGTTTTAATGTTATTGCTCAACTGATGCAAGCATATTCATTGTAAAAGAATTTTGTCTGAATATACTGTATTTAAATACAATATATATGAATATATGCAATGGGCTTGGACATACAACAGGCATGTGTGAGCGTGATAATTAGGAGTGAGTAAAGAAAAATGTTTTTGGGGGAACTGACGAGCTGTTGGAGTGCGAGCAAAGTAATATTATCTGAAGGGATTCAGGGAAGCCGCTTAGCCGGACCTGAGTCTTGGAGATGAGAAGTACAGAGCTTGCACTCTTAAGGACGGGTTGGAGATAATTGCTGTTGGGAGTGACATCCGAACTGTCGTATCTGCGAGCCTGTGGCAAAACAGTCATAGAGTGAATGATGGTAAAAGTGTTTCTTTATTGGGTCTCTCTACCTTGGTGGGAGACGGACAGCATGTTAACTAAATACATAAATTATTTATATATATATATATATATATATATATATATATATATATATATATATATATATATATATATATATATATATATATATGTCGTGCCGATTAATGGTATAAAACTTTAATGTTCAATTTTAAATTTATTGACTTAAAGAACTTTCATCTAAAAGCTTATTAGCTCACTAATATTTAGATAGTAACAATTTAAACACTGAAATATATTTACTGATTTAAAGATTTCATTGTTTATTCATTATATGTTAATGCAAGACATATATATATTATTGTACCATAGAGAAACTTTGAAAATACCTATCCATTATAACTATTATGCAATTTAATTTAGCTAACTAACAAATATATTTTATGATGTTAACATTAATTTAATAAAAATCATTAACTAAATAAATATTTTATAATGTATGTTCAGAATATTTTGCAAAATTAATTGCATTACACATAATTTTATTAGTCTTATATGCAGATTAGCATTGCTATAAGTTGCAATCGCAAGTTTTACCTAATCGGCACGACATATATATATATATATATATATATATATATATATATATATATATATATATATATATATATATATATATATATATATATATATATATATATATATATATATGTGTGTGTGTGTGTCGTGCCGATTAGGTAAAACTTGCGATTTTGGCTTAAATAGCAACGCTCACCTTGCATATAAGACAAGTGAAAATTTGTGTATGCAATAATTTCGCCAAAATCATTCTGAACATAACGAAAAAATATATTTCATTGTGTTTGTTTATTATTAAATTAATGTTAACGTATCTAAAATATATTTGTTGGGTTAGGCTAAATTAAATTGCGCTTGTTATAATAAGGTTAGGTAGGTTTTCAAAGTTTCTCTTGGTACAAAATTATTTTTTACATTAACATAAATGAAAAAATATATCTTTAAACGTATAAGAGAAAATTTTAGAAAGGACTTAATTTTAAATGAGTTCTTGCTAATTGACCAGTTTTACCTAATCGGACAATATATATATATATATATATATATATATATATATATATATATATATATATATATATATATATATATATATATATGTCGTGCCGATTAGGTAAAACTTGCGATTTTGGCTTAAATAGCAATGCTCTTCTTGCCATATAAGACAAGGGAAAATTTATGTATGCAATAATTTCGCAAAAATCATTCTGAACCAAACGAAAAAAAATATATTTCATTATGTTTGTTTATTATTAAATTATTGTAAACGAATCTAAAATACATTTAGTTGGGTTAGGCTAAATTAAATTGCGCTTGTTGTAATAAGGTTAGGTAAGTTTTCTAAGATCCTTTTAGTGCAAAATTAAAAATTTTTGCATTAACATTAATGAAAAAAAATATATCTTTGAAGGTATAAGAGAAAATTTTAGAAAGGACTTAATTTTAAATGAGTTCTTGCTAATTGACCAGTTTTACCTATTAGGCACGACATATATTTATATATATATATATATATATATATATATGTCGTGCCGATTATAAAACTGTCATTAAAACTATCTATTTTAAGTCCTTTCAAATATTTCCTTACTGTTTAAAGATATATTTTTAATTTATGTTAATGTAGAATTTAAATTTGTACAAGAAAACTTTAGAGCCTGCTATTATACAATTAATTGCTAACTAACTAAAATATATTTAGATATGTTAACATCAATTTAATAATAAACAAGCACGATGAATATATTTTCGTTATGCAGAATATTTTGAAATTCATTACATAAATTTTCACTTGTCTATATGAGGAACGTATTTAAGCTTAATCTGAAGTTTTCTAATGCAGACATATATATATATATATATATATATATATATATATATATATATATATATATATATATATATATATATATATATATATATATGTCGTGCCGATTAGGTAAAACTTGCGATTTTGGCTTAAATAGCAACGCTCACCTTGCCATACAAGACAAGTGAAAATTTGTGTATGCAATAATTTCGCCAAAATCATTCTGAACATAACGAAAAAAATATATTTAATTGTGTTTGTTTATTATTAAATTAATGTTAACGTATCTAAAATATATTTAGTTGGGTTAGGCTAAATTAAATTGCGCTTGTTGTAATAAGGTTAGGTAGGTTTTCAAAGTTTCTCTTGGTACAAAATTATAAATTTTTACATTAACATAAATGAAAAAAATATATCTTTAAACGTATAAGAGAAATTTTTAGAAAGGACTTTATTTTAGATGAGTTCTTGCTAATTGACCAGTTTTACCTAATCGGCACGACATATATATATATACTATATATATATAAAAACATGTCGTGCCGAATAGATAAAATTTAACACTACGGCTGTTTCCCACCTAGGCTTGGTGACCAAAAATGACAGGAAAAAACCCTGCAACTACAATTAGGTGAGTACTGTCTTTGCAGAGGCGCTTAGTTTAGACGTCTCTCCAAACTTTCAATGCCTTGCATTCAGTGAGTATTACAAATTTGTGTTAACTTCCTCTAATGCTCCTTAAGATAAGATTTTCTTCGGATTTTTAACCTCGGAGGGTTAGCCACCCAGGATAACCCAAGAAAATCAGTGGGTCATCGAGGACTATCTGTCTTATTTCCATTGGGGTCCTCAATCTTGTCCCCCAGGATGCCACCCACACCAGTCGACTAACACCCAGGTACCTATCTGCTGCTAGGTGAACATGACAACAGGTGTAAGGAAACACGTGGAAATGTTTCCACCCCACCGGGAATCGAACCCGGGACCTCCGTGTGTGAAGCGAGAGCTTTAGCCACCAGGCCACAGGGTTTTAATTCCTAACTTTTTGAAAATATGGGTAAAAGTTACTGGTGATTCTTATTTTTTTCTTTAGTAGGCTATATGGAAAAAAAGGGTTACTAGCCCATTGCTCTCTGCATTTTAGTTGACTTTTACAACACGCATGGCTTACGGAGGAAATATTCTTATTCCACTTCCCCATGGATATGAAAGAAAAGTAATAAGAACAAGAACTATTAAGATAAAATCAAAGAAAGCTCAGATGAGTGTGTATACATAAATGTGTACATGTATGTGTAGTGTGACCTAAGTGTAAGTAGAAGTAGCAAGACGTACCTGAAATCTTGCATGTTTATGAGACAGAAAAAAATACCCCAGCAATCCTAGCTTCCGTTTTACACTCACTTTGCAGTACGGTAGTACCTACCCATCAAGACACCATATGTTTACTATTTAATGCACCTAATATTTTATTAAAACCTCTAAGCAACAGATTCACAAAACATATCCTAATTAAAGATTTTCTGATGTTCATGAACAATTAACATTTCGTGCAATACGTCGTAGAACGCAACATTCCTGAACACAACATATTTGAGATTCAGCTTCTAATAAATGCTTCATTAATTTTTTTTATCCCTTTATGCACATATTTGTTCTGTGCCAAGTGCCCAGAACAGACATGATCGATGCCACTGCTGGCTTTATAGTTGTATGAAAGATGTTTTTGATGCCTTGTTGTATTCAGTGAGTATTACAAAGTTGTATTAATTTCCTATAGTGCTCCTTAAACTTTAATTCGTAACTTTTGAAAGTATGAGGCAAAAATATGGGTAAAAGTTGCTGGTGATCTCGTGGATGTGATTAATTTCAGAATTTTTTTCTCTACTTGCCACGTTTAGCATATCCTTTTTGTAGTGTTTTCTGTTTTAATTATTCTCTTGCGCACATTCCGTGACGCATCATTAAGAATCCCAAAAAGTATTACTGCGAGCATAACATTGATAAGCGGTAACTAAATTTTTATTTGTGATTGTTATTGTATTATCTAAGAGTGGACAATTGCTTATGAATCCGCCCGATCAAGTATCTTTATATATTAGACTCTGAGTGTCCCCAGACTTTTACACTCATCGACACCTTCATGAATTTTGAGATTGTTCATTGACTCATAAACATTTATTATATGAAAATAATTTAATAAATAACTAACTAATAGTACTACGAAAAAATTATTAATAATTATGATAATAATAGTAATAATAATATAATAATAATAATGGGACGGCTGCGTCTGATGAACGTCAACAAAGACATTGATATTTGATTGGAGTGATGAGAGAGACAAGCGGGAGGGAGGTAAGTCACAGGTACACAACGCAAAACAAATCCTCAGACATTTACGGACCCCCTCCCCTTCTAACCTCTAGCCATTTATGGACCCCTTCGATAGTTCCATCGACCCTTAGTAGTCGATATTGACCACGTTGGGGAACCCTAGATGATTAGAGTAACTATAATACTTTTACTGTTCCTCTTGAAGGTCTTCCTTATATTTCTAAAGCAGGTCACTTTTTTCTTGACGAATGAGCTAGTTTTATGTATTTTCTTGTGATCGGTCCTCTTCCGCTTACTAGAAGTATAGTATATTTATTACAACTGCCCTTTTTAAGTCTTCCCCTTTCCTCCAGTTCTGTTCACTAATGTAAACATATCAAGTCATACCACAGACTGATATCCTGGCGTGATAACCTCACGTCATAATCCTGGTGTGATAACCTCACTTTCCACACACTATCCCATTTTCCTTCTATCACATTCACCCTCCAGTAATATTACTTGTCTCTTTTTTGTATATTCGGAGATCATCGACACTGCTGCCCAGTCTCAGATCAGGCCTCCTAAATTTGAAAGGAGATATTACAAGAGTAATGACTGATAAGAATCACAATTGAAAATGAAGATAGGCCTGTCCTGAATGTAAGTAGATATGTGTAAGATATAGGTGTCATTTCACCTATCCAGGAGACAGGAAGGAAAAAATCATCCGAATGCCGAGTGAAAACCTACACTGACTTCCGTCTACCTGGAGAGGTGTTAATTATGGAGGCACACATCTTCTCCTCTCGCCGGAAGTGAATATAATAGAGACACTCTTCACTCTTAACTCCTCTCGCCTGGAGTGAAGGCTTTGGTGATGACCGTATCATCTTAAATTTTAGGATAGAATAAGATATATAATTTGAACATAAAAACGTACATTTATCCACATATGAGCAAACAAATACGGTGTCTTTGGGCAACCAGGAACAATTGAAATCAGAAAATTGTTCATGCATGCTATAAGGAAAGGTTGTTCATCACGGTAAGGAATTTCCCGTTAAATATACTAAACAGCACTTTGTATGAAGCCTCACATCTCCTTAGGAATCAGATGTCACGATGTATAAAGTAAACAAAAGAAAAAAGAGGAGATGTTGTTTGAGTAGGTTATCATGTTTTTCAGGTGTGACAACCTATCCTCCATCCTCTTATGTCTGTCAGCATCCATCATGTTTCGCGGGAGTGTCACCCAATCCGAAGTCCTCACGTAAGACGTCAAGCAGTTCAACATGCTGTCAGTAATGTTCCATATCGAGCGAACAGCAGCAGTATATTATGCCCCTAGGACTGCCACTCAAACCCCAATCCTTATTTAAGCCGTCTTAAAGCGATGTTTCACGATAACAAATCCTCTTGCGACTCATCCAGCAAGTTATCGTGCCCTCCAGAGTGTCATTATAACATCCATCCACATTTGAGTCATCCAGCAGTTAGTGGTCACACAAGTGTCGCCCTGATCACGATCCTAATGGTCCAGCAGGTAAATTCACCTGTGAGTGTTCACCAGACTGATAGCGCTGTGGTACAGATATAATCCTCCAGGAGATGAGTGGCTTGAGCTGGTTTACCAGCACGAGCGCTGTCCTGCTCCTCCTAAGCCCGGCTCTAATATTGAACATATACTTCCTAGACGAGATGCTATATACTTTATCTAAATACATTAAGGTAAGTTGTCTAAGCATTTAAAAAATAATGATGGATGGATAGCAATATGTATATGGAAAGTACAGTGCCCACACTCTGAAGGAGGGGTGTTAATGTTGCAGTTTTATAACTGTAGTGTAAGCACGTCTCTGGCAAGACAGTGATGGAGTGAGTGATGATGAAAGTTTTTCTTTTTCGGGCCACCCTGCCTTGGTGGGAGACAGCCAATGTTAATATATATATTATATATACATATATATATATATATATATATATATATATATATATATATATATATATATATATATATATATATATATATATATGCAAAAGATCACAGTAAACAGGTGATATCAAATATGCAAGAAACACTATGAAATAGAGAATTCAGGCTTTCGGACTACTCACATTATCAAGGAACTATGATAATGTGAGTATCAACTGAATTATTTTTCATAGTGTTTCTTCATATATAATATATATATATATATATATATATATATATATGTATGTATGTATGGCGGATACTAGGGAGTCCCTGTTAGAGGACCACCTACAACGGGTGAAGACACAGGGAGAAGCCTTAGGACTCATCCTCAATCCCTCAAAGTGTGAAATCATCACAACAAACAAGGAAATAATCAATGCGGTGCAACCAATCCTCCCAGAAGTCACTACTACCACTCCATCCAACAGTACCCTCCTGGGAGCACCGCTGGGTCACCACGCCATCGACACGGTCCTCAAGGACAAAGTAAATGACCTGAAAAGAATGGAGGAGAGAATAAGTGATCTTGATGCCCATGATGCCCTGTATCTCCTCACAAGGTGTCTTACTATGCCAAGACTCACTTACTTCTTGAGGTGCGCACCCTCTTTTGACAACCCAACACTTGACGAGTATGACGCACACCTGAGATCAACCTTTAAGAAGGCACTGAATCTGTCACTAGAGGATCGGCAATGGGAACAGGCAACCCTCCCAGTACGACTGGGAGGTATAGGGGTACGCAAAGCAACGCAGGTAGCTTTACCTGCATTTCTGTCATCGTGTTTGGCCTCCTGTGGATTAGTCAAGAAGATTGTCCCTTAACGTTTGAGAGGTGTGGTGGGAGCTCAAGACCCCAGGTTCATCAGGTTCATTGAAGCAGCGGTGCGGTGGGACATCCTGGCAGACTCCTCCAGTAGACCAGATTCTCCCAAAGAGCACAAAACTGTCCCACTGGGACAAACCGATCATGGAAAAAATTGCCAACACAATGCTCACCAACGCTTCAGGAACGGACAAAGCTCGTCTCCTAGCGGTGAAGGCACCACACTTAGGAGATTTCCTTCTAGCTGTTCCCAATTCCTCTCTGGGGACTCGACTCGACCCACAGGCCATTCGGATTGGTGTTGCACTTCGCCTAGCCGCCCCCATACTCACCAAACATAGGTGTATTTGCGGCAGGGCGACGGCTGATCAATTCGGACTTCATGGTCTCGTGTGTCACACATCAGAAGGGAAGTATGCTAGACATGAGGAGGTCAATGACATCATAAAGAGAAGCCTCGCCACAGCCCGTTGCCCAGCTCAACGGGAACCCCAAGTGCAGAGGTCTGATAGAAGTCAAAAGCGTCCTGATGGAGCCACTATGCTACCCTGGAAGGATGGTAAGTAGATTGCTTGGGATTACACCTCTGCTGCCACAAGGGCAGACACCTACTTGCCATACTCCGTAGCTGAAGGGGGTGGAGCTTCCAGCCACAGGAAGACCCAGAAGACTCGCAAATATGAAGGCCTTTCCCCTTGCTATAACTTCTTCCCAATAGGGCTGGAGACCCTTGGAGCATGGGGCAAGTGTGCTCTAAAGTTTCTCAAAGAGCTGGGTGAAAAACTCATCATAGAAACCAAGGACCACAGGGCGACCAGCTTCCTCTTTCAGAGACTCAGTGTTGCGATCCAGATGAGAAATGCCTGCAGCATTCTGGGGACGCGGCCCACTGCCGGGGAGCTGGACTAAGTATTTGACATGTAGCTCTGAGTTGTTATCTATGTTGTTTTACTTCCTATTGTATTCCTGTCAATGTATTTTGTCTTGAAATAAAGTTTATAGACATTCAAAAGATGGGGTGGAAGGGAAAGTGGAATATTCAAATGGCTTCAGAAAGAAATCTAAATAGTCTTCCTTGAAGCCTTTTTATCCACTTATCCGAGGCTATGGGTCCCACAATGTACACCAGAGGTGGACCCCATCCTGTTTATATATATATATATATATATATATATATATATATGTCGTGCCGATTAGGTAAAACTTGCGATTTTGGCTTAAATAGCAACGCTCTTCTTGCCATATAAGACAAGTGAAAATTTGTGTATGCAATAATTTCGCCAAAATCATTCTGAACATAACGAAAAAAATATATATCATTGTGTTTGTTTATTAATAAATTAATGTTAACGTATCTAAAATATATTTAGTTGGGTTAGGCTAAATTAAATTGCGCTTGTTGTAATAAGGTTAGGTAGGTTTTCAAAGTTTCTCTTGGTACAAAATTTTAAATTCTTACATTAACATAAATGAAAAAAATATATCTTTAAACGTATAAGAGAAATTTTTAGAAAGGACTTAATTTTAAATGAGTTCTTGCTAATTGACCAGTTTTACCTAATCGGAGACATAATATATATATATATATTATATATATATATATATATATATATATATATATATTGCCGATTAGGTAAAACTTGCGATTTTGGCTTAAATAGCAACGCTCACCTTGCCATATAAGACAAGTGAAAATTTGTGTATGCAATAATTTCGCCAAAATCATTCTGAACATAACGAAAAAGATATATTTCATTGTGTTTGTTTATTATTAAATTAATGTTACCGTATCTAAAATATATTTAGTTGGGTTAGGCTAAATTAAATTGCGCTTGTTGTAACAAGGTTAGGTAGGATTTCAAAGTTTCTCTTGGTACAAAATTATAAATTCTTACATTAACATAAATTAAAAAAATATATCTTTAAACGTATAAGAGAAAATTTTAGAAAGGACTTAATTTTAGATGAGTTCTTGCTAATTGACCAGTTTTACCTAATCGGCACGACATATATATATATATATATATATATATATATATATATATATATATATATATATATATATATATATATATATATATATATATATATATATATATATATATATATATATATATATATATGTGTGTGTGTATTTAGTATATATTTATTTATACCAGTAGGTTTATCCTACTGAATTTCTCCTTATAATACTTTCTACTTAGCTCGGGATTAGTCTCGTTACAAACCCGTTTCTTGATGAGGTGTGGGTTCTAAACTGTTTTTTCATACTCCAATATAGGCCTGACGTTGGCCTTATGCAGTGTCGTGAACGACTCCTTGCTTAGGTTCCTGAAAACTAATTTTAGATTTGACAGACGTGTGCTTGCTGCAGCAGTTATTAAACTGATGTTCGCCTCAGGCGATATGATCGGTACAATACTTACCCCAAGGTCCTTCTCCTTGAGCGAGGTTTGCAACCTTTTTTCCACGATCCTGTACTCCATCTGCAGCCTTCTCTACCTATCGCCAAGCCACATAACTGCATTTGCTGGAAATAAATTCTAGTAGCAACTTGTCGGACCTAATCTGCAGCCGGTCTAGGTCTTTTTACAGTCTTTCCTGCTCTTCATATGTTTGTATTTTCTACATTAGTTTCACATCATCGACCCCTTAAGTCCTGTCGTTCACATTTACAAGAAATAGTACTGGTCCTAGAAGTGATCTTTGTGAACTCCCATCCATCACCTCTTCTCGGACAATCACTAGGTGTTCCCTTCCTTTTAAGTATACTTTGATCCCGTGTAGTGCCTTTCCTATTATTCCTACCTCCTCCTCTATCTTCTGTCCCAGTCTCTTAGGTGGTACTGAGTCAAAAACCTTTCACAGTAAAAAAAATATGCACTTTATCCATCCCTCTCATCCGTCTCTCTCTCCCTGTCATATAACTCACGTAGGTTTGTGTTACAGGATTTACCATCTCTAAAGCCGTGTTGGTTGCCATTTTCAAACCTACTCCATTCATTCTTCATTATCTTGCATATTATGTACCTCAATCATACTACCCTGTAGTTTAGAACTATATGCCTCCTAGTGGCTAGTGGCTCACATAGTGTGAGTGATTGTGTGTCTGAATTTTCTGCCCCAAGTCACACGGAATAAAAGAGTAATTGTGTATTTGTGGCGATTATTACGCCGATCAATATTGTCTATATGGTCAGAACTGTCCCAGCTTCAAGACGTAAGAAGACACGACGTTAACATCATGAAGATGAACTTCTTTTCGGTAGTTGAGTGTCCGGCTGTGAGAAAACACAGATTTATAGGATCCAGCAGTACAGGTAACAGTGCTCACTGCCCTGATGGGATCACACTCTTTCAACGGAAGACTCTCAGCCTCGGACAATATCCAAGTGGCCACCTTAACTGACAATTCTTCCCGTTGTTGTGTGAGGAAACAAGGAGGTACTGCTGAACACAGGGAAGAATTCAATCTCAGTAAATAATTTGTTCAATTGCGACTGGAGACCCTCCAGCTAAAGCGAAAACTTGCAGCAAATTTCTTCAATCACCTGGGTTCCAAATTCATCGACCCCACTAGGAAACCAATGGTTCCTGTCGTCCTGTCTCAGTTTGACTATGTAGAGGAGATCTAGGAAGTGGGAAATACACGCTGAATTCTTGGCTTCCTTCCAGCTTCTGAGGAGCTAAAGGAGATTAAGAAAATCTTTTAAAATTTTGTTCTATTCTATTGCATACAAAAAAAATTAGAACCCAATTTGTATACATACAAATGTACATACATACATACTGCAATACAATCACGTTCTGCAGCTTGTATCGCTTGTTCGTGATTATTGCATAATACATACTTACTCGTACATATAAGGTCATTTCATAGGTCATGACAAGAATTTTTAACCTAGAAAACTGTGGAAATCTCGAAATAAACATTTAAAAATCTGAAAGTCACTGCCAAAAGGTATCATCAGGTAGACATATGTGCAGGCGTGTGCAAATGAAACAAATAAGTAAAAAACGTATTTGCATTGTCTTATTTTTCCTTACTTTATTTTTTTAATCTCATGTGGCACCCACTTGGCAGCAAGTCTGCGCATTTGTAAGATCTCTCGTAAAATTAGAAATACAGCCCATGTCCACTCACACGGACGGGCCAGCCAATATGATGAGAGACGCCCGGAGTGTAACGCAATTAGCCGGGCATACAGAAATTAGCGAGTCTTCAGTATCTCGAATTTTATGATGGGTCTTACAACGGCAAAGACTACAGCCCAGTTGGTATCCCATGAAACTGAATTTAAAAAATATATAAAAAGATGAATCTAAAATGGTTGTTAACTGCCTTTATATTATGTAAGGACGCGGCATCTGAAGACACTATCTAGTGTTCATTTCTGGACCTTCTAATGTATGTATCGAAATTTCAACATTTGCAGCAGTTTTTTGCTTGACAAAATTACTTGTCATTACTTATGTTATGACACATACACTGAGTCTCGACCCCTGCAACCACAATTAGGTGAGTACACACACACACTGGAGGATGAGTCTGCGAAGGAAGATTGGGCAGAAGAGCTCATGAAAAGGGAACATGAGTGGGGAAGGAAGCTAGAGGAGCTTAGCATGAAAATGGAGGAGAGGATAGCTGCAGAAAGCAGGAAGTGGAAGAAGCAAGTCACAACAGCAGAGGTTAAGATACAGAGATTAGAAGAGGAACTGAAAAATTTGAAACAGCCTAAAGAACTAAAAAGCAATGTGGACATGGTATCAGGAACTGCTACATCAGTCACAAATATGGGGACTGTAGAGAATGGAGTGAAACTGTATGCAGAGGCCCTATCAGACCATCGTGGAGCCCGAGAAAAAGAGAGGATCACATCTGGAACAATCGAGGGGAGTGTAGAAAAAGGGAGAGCTAAGCTATACGTAGAAGCCCTAACAGACCACAGCAGTGCACAGGGAAAGTTAAGGGAAAGCGACAGGCCACTGGACCAAGGGATAACAGACAGTGAAGAGATTGAAGAAAGGAAAGCTGCAATGGAGGCAACTAAATCGAATCAGGGGTTACATAGGGATAGGCAGTGGGAGAATGAAAGAGAGAGATCAGTCTTTATTTATGGGCTCAGGGAAGCTGAAGGGGAAACTTACGAAGCAAGAAGACAAGGGGAGAAAAAAGCGATTGAAAGCATCATGAAAGAAATAGGAGAAGATGACATGACCCAGCTGGCAAATTTTCGGAGAATAGGGGGGTTTGCAAGAGGAAGAATCCAGCCAGTCAAAGTGATTTTCAAGGCGGAATTGACTCGAAACAGGATTCTGCGAGAGAAGGAAAGACTAAGGGATATGTCAGATTACCGGAATGTGTATCTCAACCACAAAAGAACACGAGAAGAAAGACAGAAACTGAAAGAGAGGGTACAGAGACAAAAGGAGGAAAGAGAGATGGACAGGAGAACCCAGACTCAAGAGGAAGATTAAATACCTTCAGATGTCCCCGAACCTGGACAACCCCAATGCAACCAAACAATCTAAACCAAAACACACATGCCATACCCACTGCTTCCACCCACCTCATTACAAACTCCACCTTCACACCAAACACCCATAATTCCTCATCAGGTCTCCCACTTTCCCAACCCCAACCTACCCCCCTGACTACGGTTTTAGAAAAGAAGTTGAAGGTTTGGTATACAAAGGCAGATGGTATAACAAATAAATGTGAGGAGTGGCATGAAAGAATAAAGGAGACATCCCCAGACATAATAGCACTCACAGAAACGAAACTCACCAGGATGATAACAGATGCAGTCTTTCCACCCGGATATCAAATCCTCATGAAAGATAGAGGGAGCAGAGGGGGAGGAGGAGTTGCACTGCTCATTAAGAACCGGTGGGGATTTGAAGAAGTGGAAGGAATGGATGGAATGGGCGAAAAGGACTACATAGTAGGAACAATCCAGTCTGAGGGCCATAAGGTGGTAAATGCTGTAATGTACAACCCGCCACAGAACTGCAGGAGGCCAAGAAAAGAATACGGAGAGCAACAGAGCAATGGTAGACACACTAGCCGAGGTGGCCAGAAGAGCCCACACCGGGAGAGCAAAGTTGCTAGTTATGGGTGATTTCAATCACAAAGAGATTGATTGGGAAAACCTGGAGCCCCACGGGGGTCCTGAATCATAGAGAGCCAAGATGATGGATGTGGTACTGGAAAACCTCATGCATCAACATGTTAGAGACACTACCAGAGAGAGAGATGAGGATGATCCAGCAAGACGGGACCTAGTATTCACCTTGAGTAGTTCGGACATCGAGGATATCACGTATGAAAGGCCCCTTGGAGCTAATGATCATTTCGTTCTGTGTTTTGATTATACAGTTGAGCTACAAGTGGAGAGGGGAGCAGGAATAGGAAGGGAGAAACGAAACTACAAAAGGGGAGACTGTAAAAGCATGAGGAACTTCCTACAAGACGTTCAGTGGGAGAGAGAATTGGCAGGAAAACCAGTAAAAGAAATGATGGAATATGTGACAAACAAATGCAAAGAGGCAGAGGAGAGGTTTGTCCCCAAGGGAGACAGAAGTAATGGGAAGACCAGAACGAGTCCTATGTTCACCCAAAGGTGTAGGGAGGCAAAAACTAAGTGCACTAGAGAATGAAAAAAGTACAGAAGACAAAGGACCCAGGAAAATAAAGAGATTAGCCGAAGAGCAAGAAACGAATATGCACAGGTAAGAAGGGAGGCTCAGCGACAATACGAAAATGATATAGCATCAAAAGTCAAGTTTGACCCAAAGTTGTTGTATAGCCACATCAGGAGGAAAACAACAGTCAAGGACCAGGTAATCAGGCTGAGGAAGGAAGGTGGGGAGTTCACAAGAAACGACCAAGAGGAATGTGAGGAGCTCAACATGATATTTAAAGAAGTCTTTACAGAGGAGACAGGA